>LBNU01020943.1:56493-80663 GCA_014162995.1 Artemisia annua | reverse complement strand
CTGATATGGAACCATCACCCCCTCATGGAGTTGTGCATTCCTCAGGGACTGACCCTAAGGACCAGGTGGATAAAACCCAATCCACTAGAATTGAGGGGTCAGGCCCTGACCACACCGAAGGCAAATCTTCTTATGAAGAGGAGCTGGTTGACCCCCTGTTGCAGATTGATTCTATGGCTACTTTTCAGGCTATGATTGATTCTGATGATGATGAAATAACCAAGTGCAGTGACGAGGAATTTTTTGAAGCTGAGGATGATATGGAGACTGATGATCAAACCATTGAGCCCACTGAACTAACTCCTCAGTCTCCATCCCACAACGCCGAGGAATCACAACCTGAAGCTGAACACACTGACTCAGTGGATGAGAGAGATGACTCCATTCCTCTCACTGGCCGAAAAATGGTTAAGTTCTTGAAGAAGACAACCAATGCCTTGTTTCGTGGGGTCACTGATGCAGTCTTCGACTTACACAATGAACAAGCAGTCCACTACTGCAATCTCAAGGACTCTGTCGAAGAATTTCATGATGATGTCAGGGAACAGAACTCCAGCATTGATCACCACCTGACAACTTTGACTTCACATATGAACAAGTTTGTTGAAACTTTCAACAAGCTCACTCCCAAAGTTGAAAACATTGAAGCGTTGGTCAAAGAAGATCCTGAACTCACAAAGAAGCTTCTTCAGGCTTCAGACATCTTTGTTCAGCAATCGGGTAACTTCCCTGAATTGGTCGCCTTGCTGAAGTCTTTGGATCTTCAGTCCCTCAGTGCCTCAGTGACCAGCATGCAGTCTTCCCTCAGTAGTCTTGATAAGAATGTGGCCAACTGGGCTCAATCTTCTAGCTCAGTGGCCTGGACTCTTGGTTCCCGAATGACTGCTCTTGAAAGTTCACAGTCTTCTCTCGAAGCAAAAGTGTCTATCATTCAACAAGACACTTCGGAGATCAAGTCAATGATGTCTGAAATCTTTCAGGCCTTCAAAGAGTCTTCAGCCCCTTCGACTTCAGTGCCACCACCAACTCTTGCTCTCACTGACGCTCCGGCAACAGTTGAGGGGGAGAATGTCACTGAAGCTCCCATCCCAGAGCCAAATGCCACTGAAGTCCAGTGACTAAAACACCTCAGTCTCACACTGAGGGGGAGATTCCTGCTCAGGTTGCTCCAATATCCTCATACATGGAACCTGATACATCTTCCTCTCAACAGGACAAAGGCAAGGGTATTATCACCGCTGAACCTGAACCAACTACTCAATTGGTGCCAGCTTCCAAAAAGGTTAGGCGTGACCCTGATGAACCATCCAAGATTCCCTATGTCATCAATGGGGTATCTTATTGGATGACTGAGGAAGAAATTTCAGAATATCTTGACAAGGTGGAAAGGGCAAGGAAAGAAGCTGAGGAAGAGAGGATTAGCAAAGCTGCTCTTATTGAGGTAGTGAATGAAGAAGCTCAGTCTCTTGGGATTAATCCCAAAGAATTGGAAAAAAGAGAGGGTGGTGAGAAGTTCAAAAAGGCTCAGGAGGAAAGAATTTTGGAACTCAAACAAAAGAGGGATGCCAAGCTGAAGAAAGCTGCTGAAAATAGGCAAAAGAACATTGACAGATACACATGGATCATGACGCAGAGACTAAGTCCCGAAACTATCACTAATGTCAAAATCCATGCGAAAACCAATCCAGCAGTTGTCACTATCTTCAGGGGGCAGGATAAACGAAACTTTGAGGTTCATGATCCCTTCAAAATCACTAACTTCGGGATCACTGAACTCGATGAATTGGCTCCAATCATTACAAAGCAAAACAATGTAGTGGTCCCTAAGCTGATGAAATCTCTCAAAACTCGTTATGAGAGCTTGGCCAAGAAGCATATAGAACTGGGCATTCCTTCTTTGCTCCCACCTTCAGCATCAGCCATTCAGGCTGCCTCATCTCAGCCTTCTCAAAGGAAGAGGAAAAGAGTTGTCTCTGAACCTGAAATCAAGGTTCCTGGCCTGGACTGCAATAGAGAACTTCCTGAAGGAGTCACCTTCGTGAACAACCATGTCCTTGAACAACCTGAAAGAGGACTGTGCTTCACTGATGAGTTTGGCAACCCCTCCTTCCAGAGATGGTCAGACATTGACAATGCTGGGGTCAAGGCTATGCTTATGTACTTCATGATGGCTTCTCCAATCAAGACTGCTGAGAATGTAAGGTTCTGCAAAGACCTGAGAGCCAAGATTGAAGGACATCCTGAGAAGAACTTGCTGAAGTCTAAGAGAACCAAGCTTGAAGCTCTTGGCTACAAGCTCAACATCTGAATCTGCAACACCACCTATCCCTCTTGTATCTTTTGTCATCTTTAGGACTGTAATAACGATTAATGAAAAGTAATGTTTTGTTTAATCAGTGTCCTAATACTACTTAGATACACTCAGTGTGAGAAGAAGACCTTTGCTCACTCACACTGACACATAGAACACTTAGGCTATTTGTATATCCAAATAGGGGGAGACTGTTGGGTCACTGAAATTACCCAAGCTTTCCTTAACTAGGATTTGAACATAAAATAACCTAAGTGTTAGATTTCCTTAAACATAATCAAGTCACTGAGTGAACAATCACTCAGTGAGTCATCTTCAGGATGCTTAGAACAAGCCTAACGAAGAAAGGTTTTCCATTCGGTGAGGCGGACTCTCAGTGAGTGGCATCTAAGCCAAAAAAGAAGATGATGGATTCAGTGAGTGATGACAATAGCTCACTGAATCCCCAAGTCTCCTCACCAACTATGAAGACTGAAGAAAGCTACCTGAAGACTGAAGAATAGGCGGGATTGGGAGGGAAAGTTTGAACTGTTCTACTAAAGTGCTTTATCACTTTATAAGTCAAACTTTCCTTATTTGGCTACAATCCAGCCTATGCCTAAAAAGGTTATCTTTCTTCTAACCCAATATGGGTTGCCTTCAACAGTAAACAAGATCTTCTAAAGATTTATCTTATGAAGTCTTTAATCCATTGGACAATATCATAAAGAGGAGAACATGTTAAGTTTGTGTAATTAATGTTTAGACATTCACAAACCCTTTTCTCCTCCAAAGAACATACTTGTACTCGAGATAGCTCGATTGTACCTTAGTTGTCACTTAAGCATAGCTTAAGTTTAGTGAGGAGAAACACACCATACTTGTCGTTTCAATCCCAAGTGTTTATTCCGCAAACACTTGGGTATAATTCTTTGATTCATTTCTAATAAGAATTAAACATTGAAAATTACCTTGTGTTTTGATTTACGTTTTATTCTTATATCTTGTTTTTATCAAAGAACTTCATTACATCATTATACCATAATATACGTTTAGATTAACTTCATAGTTAACTTAACCGGGTAAACGGGACCAACACATCACAAACTAGCAATCTTGTAGAATGGAGATTAATACCTCGCACATCCGAAAAGTCTGCTAATCAAATGAGTACAGTTTATTACACCATCTAAGATAGGTCCAACTGAAGGTGAAGTTGTAAGTCCTCTCACTTGCATTCGCAAGCCAAATACAAACACTTGTTATTGTACTATATAATGCCCCCAAAAAATGCATGATATGTCTTTCGTACGAAGCGAACAAAATGCCTAAAATCCGTATAATATTTAGCCATCTTATGACACTTGTCAAATATTGACATCGTTTAACAAGTGGTTCAGATACTATCTCAAAAGGTGTAAATCGGCGGGAACACCCTGATCTCATGCATCTTTTGATGCCAACCGGACTCTTCCCCAAAGACCCAGCCCCAGGCAATGTTCACCTGTTCTCATTGACCTAATTAGCCAGGAGTTTGGATATTATCTAGCATTCTTCGATTTAAGCATTTGTATCATAGCTTATCTTTCTTCCTAAGAACAAACACCATATATATTGTATGTCAAGGAACAAGTTATAGGCTATCAAACCAGTAAGATTATGATCATAAGATTCACACAATTAACTTTGTAATTAGCAACCACCTCCAAGTTCCAATGTCCACAGCAAATGCATATCTTTTTGAGCCACTTGCCCCCCCTTATTCCCCTCACAAATAAGCAATTTTTGGGCTTTTTGATTTTGAAAAGCACAAGTAAATTTAGCACATCCCTGAAAATATGGTCTTTGATGGGTATGGTTGTGGATCTTTGAGCATTATGGATCAATAGTACAGATCAAATAAATTATGTATTGAAAAGTATGGTACTGTATATTTAATATTCTGAGTATTTTGATACATATCATAAATTTCTGCTCAGCTATATAATATGTAACTAACAATATTTATAGTACGATGCCTTTAAAATAAGGGTGACTCTCTTTGTCCAATGAATCGACTAAACCAATGTAACATGGTTGATGTTTCTTATGCTATGTGCCCATTATTTATGAGGAAGATTTTTGTAGTTTGGATTCTTTAGTATATTGTAAACTAAGATTATACGTATAAATTTAAGCTATTTAGCTTATAACGTATTGGACATACATTTGGTGATATGTTTTTTTCTCGTATGCAAGACCATTTG
The DNA here is from genome assembly GCA_014162995.1 of Artemisia annua. Classification (NCBI taxonomy): domain Eukaryota; kingdom Viridiplantae; phylum Streptophyta; class Magnoliopsida; order Asterales; family Asteraceae; genus Artemisia; species Artemisia annua. Next base: position 76,127 of record LBNU01020943.1, on the reverse strand, counting down.
GGAAGTAACCCCTTCTCCCAAGATCTTAACTAATTTCTATTAACCGTGTATAGATAAGTTCAATAGTTGTCATTAGTGGATAACCAAAAAGTTATTAGGTGTATAATTATGTTGATTAGCTTAAAAATGGGTTTACCCAAAATAGATCATGTAATGTGCTATATTTATCCTTCCAATGATGAGAGAATGATTGAATTGATTCGTTTAAGATTACAGACCAAAGGAAGGATACGTATAGGACATTACATGATCTATTTTGGGTAAACCCATTAATTAAGCTAATCAACATAATTATACACCTAATAACTTTTTGGTTATCCACTAATGACAACTATTGAACTTATCTAGAATATACGGTTAACAATTTCTAGTTTAGTTTTTCTAAAAACATAGTAGTAAACAGGCAGAAGTATCTTATAGTAAAAAAAAAAAAAAAAAAATGAACGATAATCTCTAGACTCTAGTCATCTATATAACGTGAACTATATTTTACTTTAACGGGTTCTGACCTGCTTGAATAATATATATATTGCCGTGTGCAAATCTGCTTATTTTGCCATCGCTACTAATCATTTCAGCTCTCGCTTGTTGTTCTAGACCAACAGTTATATATTCAGAGTGAAAAAAGCATCATATTCGGTAAAAACCATCCAACGTTCAATCATCTAGCTTCTTTCTTACACAATGTTGTCAAATGCATTCAAGTAAAACGTGTGAGAATACCTTATCAATCGTATACTCCATCTTATTTTAGATATTTGCGTCCGATGCAAAATATATATACTGTAGTTTTTATGAGCACCATTATATACACAAATAGCAACATGACTAGCTAGATTTGTATTTTGATTAGAGAAAACATGAAATATGTTACGAATAAATCTAGTTATGTAGAAGACAATACATGGTACACATGCTTGGTATTCATGAGGTAGATGATCCACTTCTAACAAAAGCTTTTTAGGTACATTGCTACTGACACATTGTTACCCATGCTTGGGGTTTTAATGAAGTGTATTATTGATACTACTTAAGTTCAAAGTCGAACTACCGAAGATGAGTAAATTAACTATTGTCCATGATGTGCATCAAGATACATGTATGGTTTTGAATGTCTTGCATAGAACCTAGACTGAACTCTATTAAAAGTAGATATGCCTTTGGTCAACTGCTACCCAATTATATTTTGGGTTAAGGTTAAGATAATCAATAACCGGATATTACAATGAATCTTGAAATCCTTTTTCAAAATAAATTATTTGACCTTAGGCTAGAGGGAGTGGCAAAAATTTTGAGCGTGAGTTACCCACTCACGCCATGAGTTCCATGCCCTCAAACACAAGTCACGATCAAACTTCAATATTGTGGTGAGTTGCCGAGTACTGTACACTGTCATGGTGGGATCACAAGCAAAAGTAATATTTTTTTTATTTGTTGTGTCAGTGAGTGTAGAATATTTAGTGAGGTATATTTTGTATAAAGTGAGTATTTTAATGAATAGTGAGTGTGTGTGATAAACTCAAATAAGTACATATTATTATCCTCATTTATCCTATTTATTTGACTTGTTTTATTTTATTATGTATAAGAATCAGTACTTTAATGTTTACTTTAATGATTCTCAGGTAAAAACAGGTAATAGGTGAAACTTAGCTATTTTGGACTAATTATGGAGCAAAACGAGCAAGATGTCAAAAGTCTACTGAAATCCAGAAGATGCGACGTATCTCTCTCAACAGATATGCCGCAATATCATACTTAGATGAATTCGAAGACCATTGCCTGACTTTGAAGAATGCGCCGCATGGAATTCTACCATGCGCCGCTTATGAAACTTTGGTCAACGAAGAAAATCAAGCTTGTTCTACTCCAGGTACGCCGCATTATACTTCTGACATACGGCCTATCACTATCAAGACTTCACCAGATACAATCCAAGATACTGAAGGACATGCGCCGCATAAAGATTCAAGTTACACCGCATCTGAAGACGGTGTACGAATATTCCAGAATATATTAATCTTGGACCCCACGCGAAGTTAAGTAAATGCACCGCATCTGCTCATTACATGCGCCGCATCGTACCCTAAGACAGAAACTATAAATACCCCAAGACCTAGACGAATTTTATGTGCAACATAACCCTAAGGAGCCGAGTTCAGTCAAAGAAGCAACACAAGACACACCCCAAACGAAGATATTAGAGCTGTAAGAAGGTCCTGCATGTATTTAATTCATTAAGTAGTTTTGTTTTATTGTAATAGTACACTTTAATTCATCAGGATAGATGGGCATATGTATGTGACTACGGAAAATCATACATACCTCTTAAAATTGATTTCCTATCAATTAAAGTTTATATGATGATGTCTTTGGTGACTTATATTAGTGCTTTGATAACCTTTGTGTCTAGCTGAGCTTTGCTTGGGCTGCCATACCCCTTCCTCACCTATTTAATCTAACGTCTTTAGATAAATAGGATAGTCATAAGTTATCATTAAGGGTGGACCCGCCAATGTGATTATAGCCAACAAGAAAAATTTAATTACATATACTTCATATAAAACTAGCAATAAAACAAGTGACAAGCTACTTAATTATCAGGACAGGTCTTCTTATACTATTATCTATCTGTGTACGTGTATGCTATTCGTTGATTCGTGCTCATTAGTTTAATTTACTGTTTAACTCAACCAATCTGTGCCAGTCTCTCAGGCTGAACCCCCTTGCGTTAAATTAGGCTGTAAAACTAACTTAGGATATTAAAATACTGATTATAGGTTAATTAGATAAATCGTTCCACTTTTAATGATCGACACTCTACTTACCATTATATACAAACTGACCGGGTACACTGCTCGTTAAGTGTGTGTGTTATTGATAAGTCCGCTAAATATAAATGTAAAACTTGAGTAGGCATTAACACTGCTAAACCGCAACGACACATCGCACACATCAGTATGTCACCACTACCCTTGTATGATGAGTGGGAATGAGTGGAAATAATAGGAGAGAGAAAGTTGAGGTGGCGTTGAGTGAATTCAAACCACTACTTGTAGTCTTATATGTTTGGGTTACACGAATAAGGGTGTATTTGGTAGGAGGGAATCGGAATGAGGGAATCATATTGGATATGATTGCAAGTGCTTGCTTAAGATGTACATCTTTCAAATATGGGATTGAAAGATAGATATCTTCCGTACTCCATACCACTCAAAAGGGCAAGGTATGGAACTTTCATACATGAGGGGCCCACCTTATATCTAAACCCATACCCATTGCAATTTATGGCAGCATACCAAACGCATCCTAAATCTTTGAGATAATTCAGAGTGTTTATGATCTTGGTTTTGCCAAAACACAAGAACCCTTTTGTTCAAAGTGTTTCAGTTTTTTTTTTTTTTTTTTTTTTTTAGCGAGTTTNCAAGCTCTAATGATATCAGGCGAATTAATCATGGGTTTCTCGTTACTATTCTGGCCTATTAAATGGGCGGTTTTAGTATGGTTTAATGACCCATGATTAATTGGTCTTGTAACTGTTCTTATATAGAGTAAATCACAGTTACAAGACCAATTAATCATGGGTCATTAAACCATACTAAAACCGCCCATTTAATAGGCCAAGAACAGTAACAAGAAACAACTCTAGCAAAGCAACTAGTTCAGCAGCTCAATCACTCATTAGCATGCTCACTAAAGAACACCTATTGATGAGTTCAGTTGTTGAATGTACATCTTGTTGATAAGTTCTAATCACTGAAGAGCATGCTCACAGATGAGTGTTAATTCACTAAAGGGTTGAACCTTCTGATGAGTGTTAACTCACTAAAGGGTTGACCCTTCCAATGAGTCCCTAGTGTGCTTACTCAGTGTTCAGTCCCCGGAAAGTAGAACTCTCTGATGAGCTCACCAGCTAGCTTATTTTCTTAATACCACTATGGAGTTAAGGAGTTTCAGTGACTTAATAAGAGTACACTTTGTACATTCAATCCTATTTCCAAGTATGATCAATCCTTCAATTGCACTAAATTACAAATATTATTGACACAAAATGAAGACTATTTTGTATTTTGAGAACTAGACCGCCCATTAAACGAACCATCTTGATAGTTTGATGGTTCAGGTGATACCACCAACGACTTGACTCTGTCTGGTAAGTCAATCCTATGAAACGACCAAGATAGTTTGATGGTTCAGGTGATACCACCAACGACTTGACTCTGTCTGGTAAGTCACTTGTTTTGACCCATTTGTTGGCGAACTGTTTATCTAAGCAAATCGAACCGATGACTCTTTTGTCAATCAAAAATTCTGATTGAACGTATTAAATAACGAGTTTAAACATGACAGATTGGGTTGGTTTATTTCGTTAACAGAGTAACAGGATATAAACCACCCTAGCTATTTATAGATAAGTCGCATTGGCACTCGACATCCCGGTTGCTTCGATCCTTATAGTTCCTCAACGGGCCTTCAGTCACTTGGTTGTCAAACAAATTGACAAAAGCCACATGTATGAAGTCGAAAGATAGATGTAAAATATATGTAAAAGATCCATAATGCATGACATTAACATAATCAACTCACCAATCAGGTAATAGCTGAAACACTTCTTGAAACCACATATATGGTTACAAACTCGCACATATAATCGCCTAGTTTTAAGTTCAAGTCCCAGCAAAATCATATTAAAAGAAATTGAAAACAGAAACAGTCAAAGATCCAAGATAAAATTGACCAACATTGTTAACTAAACCATAAAAAGTTTTAGCTTTCAAGGGCTTATATCTCCATAAGAAACCAAACCCCTTTGACCAAGCAGACCACCAGGTGAGCTTGACCTGGACCTGGACCTACTTGGAGCCATAGATGCAACTTTCTTAACCGCATCCCTTCGACCAACAGGCGAACTTGACCTGGACCGGGAGCTGGACCGGCTTGGGGCTATGGACGTGACTTTCTTAGGATGCCTACGTGGAGATCGAGAGGGTGAGCTAGAGGTTGACCTTCTTCTGGGAGAGGAGACTCTAGGTCCAAGACGAGACTTTAATTTGTCACTTATATTTGGCCGCCTCTCCGCTGGGCTAAGGCTACGCACCGGGCTTTGGCTTCGACGCCCATTTCTGTTGCGAGGGCTTTGGCTGCGACGTCCATTTCTGTTGCGAGTAACGCTCCTGCTACGACTCCTCCGCCTGTACCTATATAAAGGTGAAGTTAGGAAAATGATACATTTCTTATTTCAGCCCCTTAAAATTGTCATATTTAGTCACAAGTTTTTCATTATATTCGCAAGAGAGAACCTGGGAGGGCTCCTGCCTCTTGGCGGGCTTCTGTTTCGTCGTGGTGGGGACCGCTCAGAATACCTCCTATAATTTGGATATCTGCTATAAATCAATTTTGTATAAGGTAACCATTAGCAACTAGAAAAAAAATAATAACACAGAACAGTAAAATAATTCATTTTTCCCAAAAAGAAAAAAGCCATTTTTAGTTTTCAAGTCTATGATGACGCACTTTCACCCTTGCTGGTTCGCCTCATGTAATTTAGCTAGATAATACATTGGTCGTTATAAGCCACCCAAAGTGTAATTGTAATGCTAACAGCATCCTCAATCGTTTTATTTTTAGAACATGAAATTATTATAGTAATAGCTTATAATGTGCAAATATGCTTCTGTCAATCCGACCTGTTTCAACTGGACTTATTTGACCCGGACCCGAACATAATACATATAAGTTACAGCATATGAAGTCACATTACCTATCATTATATCTTCCTTGAGCATAGCCAAATTGACGAGACCTGACAGAGGGACGCTCGGGGCTTGGTGTACGGTATTTCCGTGCAAACGAATATTCCTTGGTGAAACCTCTCCCTTTTCTAACTCGTTTTGGGGTGCCATTTGGGGACCGGCTTCTTGACAAACTTTTCCTCTTCTCAGCCGCAGATGGCTGAGACCCTTTTCGTGGACTCCTTGAAGAACTTCTTACCTTTTCTTGACCGGACTTGGTATCATTGGGAATACTTGGGCTCCTTGTAACCCTCTTCGAGATTGGGCTTACACTTCTCCTAGAATCTCTCCTTCCTGGGCTTCGGGCACCCCTGATTGAAGATGATAAAAAGAAGAAAAAAATCATGTCTAGAAAAGCATTGACGTGGAAATTTTGACCCATTTCTGGTTATTTTCAACCTCAACCATGTCAAATAAAAAATCAGCCAAGTAACTGGTATTGTTTGGTTGCTGCCCAGTCAATCAGAGTATGCAGATAGAGATGTGAAGTGTGTCTAACGAATTTTTCTTGCATTAAATACCAACATAAATTTTCATTTGTCCAGTTTTAGCCTTGTAATATTTTTGTACATCGAGTCATTTTTAATAAAACACAATGACAAACCTGGATCTGCTTGGGTCATCTGAATGCTGATACTGATTGCTGGAAGGCTTAACAGGTTTGGTTTCCTTAACAAGACCATTTTTAACGAGCTCATCATTCTTCAGTGTAGGATCTTGTTCACCATCTGATGAGGTAGCTACCACTTTCTTTAGATCATGATCCTTCTCAAGCTTGGCTTCAGGTTCTTTTCGTGCCAGATCCTTCTTAGCTGCACATGCAACACCAAACAGTGAGTAATTGCCATTAACAAGGTTAAGCATCTCTTTCCAACAATTAGATTGAAAACGGCTCACTATACAGAAAACAATGTCAATAATTAATGACCAACAAAAAAAGTGGAGCCAATAACACAGTTATCCCAAAGGGAAGATTGTTAAAGAACTAGAAAATGCAATACCTGAACTGCTTAAAGGTTTAGCTTTAGCTTTCTCAACACGCCGATTTGCGTTTCCATCATCAGAGCTGCTACTCCCACTCTCTGAGTCGCTTGAACTCTCTGAGCTCCTAAGCAAGTCAATTTCTATAAGTTAGAAAGATAAGCACTAATCATTTCTAATCAGACATCATTTGTTTTGAGTCTTTGGTAAATTCAGATTATTTTAAATAAATATGTAATATAACCAGAAATCTTTTTTCTTTTGGCAAGAAGGAAATACCCCTTGTGAGATTGGAGTAAAATTCTCGCAATAATTTATTGAATTTCACTCTTTAACAATAAATTTTAATGCAGATCGCTTGAAACTACTATCTGACCCTTTACATAATAACCGATTATTATGCAGAATCTATTTAACCAAGCATTAAAAACCGATTATTATGATATCAATCCCAATAATCAGATAAATGATTTAAAGCCAAATATCCAAACACCACCTAGAATCATGTGATAAACATGAACATGTATATGTTGATTAGATTTAAGTTAAATATTAAAATCAGACCTTCTAGACTTCCGCTTTGATTTTTTAGCAGGCCTCTTTAATTTCTTTGATTCTTTTTGTTTGTTCTTACGATGTTTGCCATTGCTCTTTGTTGACCTCTTCTTCCGACGCCTTCCATCACTAGATGAACTTGAAGAATCTGAATCAGACTCTGAGTAGGAATCGCTGTCTGAGGAATCAGACTCTGAATCTGAATAAGAGCTGGATGAATCAGATGATGAGTACTTTCTGCGTTTCTTTCTTTTATCTGTGACTGCTGATCTATGGCGTTTCTTTACTCTCCCGTCTGAACTATCATCATCGGAAGAAATAGCTTTCTTCCCAGATTTTTTCTTTTTACCTAAATAAGGTTAAGGAAGTTAATAATCAAGTACATGTATCCATTAAGGGTGGGTAGAACAGACAGTTGTGTCTGTCTAATGAATCAAAAATGATCATTTCTAGTGCACATTGAAACAGGGTGGGGCACGGTTGAACCTACTAAAACTTTTTTTTTTTTGGTATACCTGGGTTTCCGACTCGACAATGCGAGCCGACTAATCCCAGGGCGAGTATCCTTTTGGATCGCCCGGAGTTAGCGCAGGTGAGCCTTTAATATCTTGAATAAATCGGTTTAGGAGGATATATGGATCAAATATAAACTTTAAAAACTTTCAACCCATGGTATCATCTTATTAGAGATTGAAGATGAGACACATCTCAATTACCAAATCAGCCTATTCATAAGTGAATAAGTTGAAAATTCTCATATCTATGCTTCAAATTTAAAACAGTTAGTAAGGTTCCAAGCAAGTGTTAGTACCTTTCTCAGACTCTAGCGCATATTTCTTTTTATCTTCAGAAATTTCACCACAATCTGCAATTCTTACCAAACCAGAAGGTTTTCCATCGGATGTTCCCAACTGCTCAATCTTTTTAATGATTTCCATTCCCTCTACTACCTTTCCAAAAATAACATGTTTCCTGCCATATAACCAGCAAAACAAGGGTTAATAACAATGAATTTTTTAGCTTCAGCTGCCTTTAAGCCCTCAAAGCATATGCTTCATTTGTTAAAATATGTCCTTACTTTTTTTATCAAACTAATGATACCAGAGGTTACAAGATGGGCTGGCTGGGTAAAGGGTCAAAACGGATTTATTTTGAAACAGATGATATTCATTTTGGGTCAAAACAGACCTGTTGACTTGGACCCGCAAACAATTCTTTGTTCATTTGCATAAAACATTATTGTTAATTATATATTTATAAAAAAAAAATTGTTCATAATGATCAAAATACTGATTTAGAAGGTTGTATGCATTAAAAGTAGACTTTCTGTTTGTGATAAAATACACCCCAAGTCACCCCTTCTCAAGTAAATCGACTGAAACTGCCACAATCCACATGGCAACCCAGAAGAAGAAAATAAAGAAGGAAAAATATTGGTTATGAGTTACCCATCAAGATGTGGTTGACGCTTGAAGAGTATGAAGAACTGAGATCCATTTGTATTTGGGCCGCTGTTTGCCATAGAGAGCATACCCGCACCACTATGATCCAGCTTAAAGTTCTCGTCTACAAAGAGATCATCAAGTATTAGTACCAAAATGATAGCTAAACGATAATTCAAAAATCTTATGATCGTACAAAACAAAGGGAGCATCTTTCACTGTACCTGCAAACTTTCCTCCATAGATGCTTTCACCACCAGTGCCTGCAAACCATCAAAAGGTCACTCCTTACAAATCTGGGCACACAGATGGAAGTTATAAAGAGCTTCTCCACTCTGTCAAGAACAGACTGAAAGGAAAAGCATACCATTTTGTTTTGAGAAATCGCCTCCCTGCATAAGAATACGGAAAGGGTTATTTGATAAGTGACCGTGCACATGTTTGAGATGGTAAAAAAGTAGAAACAACATGTGTATCTATAAACAGATAAAACATCTGATCATATAAAACAGATCTATAAACATTCGTTAATAAATACATAAAAGATCCTTCAAGCCTATAATATTGTATATCTCGTGGTAAACTGCAAACTTTACATACGTTATGAAATCATCTAGCCATGAGCTATCAACTCACATTTAAGAAAAAATAAAAGGTTTAAGACATTATGATATGCATGTGCTGAATACATACTCCAAATAATAGTAATTGAAGTTCATTTCAGATATATGTGCCTCACTTGATTAACCAAAAAACGATACAAGCATAAATAAAAAGAATACTCAACATAACAATTTCAAAATTAGTCTTATCATTCTTAACATACACGGATACATACATGCATGAACACATAGGTGATGCTCTAGTAAAAAAGTATTACAAATAATGAACGCAAATATCACTGAACGGAATCAAATCTGAATGCACCAAATAATAAAGTGTAATATATATATTAAAAAAAAAAAAAAAAAAAAAAAAAAAAAAAAAAAAAAAAAAAAAAAAAAAGGCGACATTTGGAGTTGAATAGCACTTCTAACACAAAGCATCAATTTCCCCAGAGAAACTATTAACACGAGGTTATGCCAATGTTTTTACTGAAACAGTAAAGCGAAATGACAGTTGCTGGTTTATGGCTGATTATGCTTCTTAGCCCAAAAAATAACTTACCAATCTACTCGTTATGGTTATGCAGGTCTGCGATTAAAATTATCAACGAGGAGTAACTTTTTCCTGTAGTATGACCCGTCAACAGTTTGAGCGAACTTATAAAATGCAATCTTATATCTACGACTACTGTTAACCTATAGTTTAGCAAGCAATCTACTGACATGATTTTGCAGTCAATTGAACCTTAACTAAACCAATAAGCAGATTTCATAAGTGCATAACTAATTAACCAGATTAGTTAAATAAATTTACTTGAGCCATGAAGCCTTTAATAATCCGATGGAAAACAACGCCCTTGTAATGTAATGGCTTTCCAGTAGTGCTTCCCGTGCCCTTCTCCCCTACACAGAGACACGATAATGTAACAATAGCACAGATGTAGATATCTCATATTCACTGAAAACTGAAGTAAACACGAACCTGTGCAAAGTGCTCGAAAATTCTCAGCTGTCCTAGGCACAACATCCGCGAAAAGCTGCAAATCACATATCATTACTTTCCGTTAGCATCTTAAATCCATAAGAAAGACATACGCAACTAAATGCTGCAACACATATATACTAATCTACACAAAATGAGTTTACGTGTACAACATACGAACCTCGATTACGATTCTTTCTGCAGGACTTCCATCTATCGACAAGTCCAAAAACACAAAGGGATTCTTCTTCTTACTCATCTTTTTCTCACAATGCAGATCCTAAAACAAACAAATAACATTAACATACATCTACCCCATACGGAAACCGTAAACAAGATATAACTTAAACCACTAAGGCTGTAAACGAACACCAACAGGACTTAATCATGTTAGTTCGTTTAAGCTAATAAGAACAAAAAAACACACACACGGACACTTGAACGAACATATAAGTGTTGTTTACGTTCGGAACATAAGCTTCTTCTTATTAATTTATGTTTGTTCTATCAAGACGCTAAACGAACAAACAAGCATAAAACACTTTAAATACACATAAATTCGGTACATTTTGTTTGTTCATGTATAACTACATAAATTATCCAAACATGAACCAACAAATGTGAGGGGATGTTTGTTTAAGCTTATATAGCCCGAGCTTATGGTGTATCTGGTTTTCGGCTTACGTTTCATAAGCTCACTTTTTGTGGCTTATTTTAAAACTTTTCGGCTTATATAAGCTTATTATGACATGATAAGCTTATATAAACCAAAAAGTGTCGAAATAAGCCACGAAAAATGAGCTTATGAAACATAAGCCGAAAACCAAATAAGTCATAAGCCCGCTATATAAGCTTATATAACCCCATATCCCAAAATAAGCCATTAAAAGTCCTGGTTTATGAAACATAAGCCGAAAACCAAATACGCCGTAAGCCCGCTATATAAGCTTAAACAACCACCCCCCCCCCCCCCCAAACGAAGTTTAATCAACAAATTACCAAACAAAAGCGATCTCCTAACATGATATTAATCGAGTAATCGTATTCACATAATGACAACGTAATGAATCATGATAAACCCTAAAACCTAAACCCTAACCATAAACCCTAGCAGTTGCATATTACAGATAAACATAATAGTATCATTCAATTTATAAATACATTAATGGATTAATTTGAGATGACGTCATCGGAAAATATATATAACGGAATTTACCGGCGGATGACTGGTGAGTGAGTGAGTGAGTCGTCGTGTGTCTTGCTATTTTTTTCTATATATATATTTTTTTTGCCTTTCGTATTTCTATATGGTAAGTAGGTATTTTATTTTTTTTTTTTTTTTTTAAGGTCTTTTGATCTGTTGTAAAAATCGGCCTATGCGGCCGATTAATCCCCGCATAACCGCTGATCGCTCACTAAGCGCCTTGATTTATCATAATCGGCCTATTTAATCGCTATGGTCAAAGATCGCTTAAAAATCGGTAAACAAACCGATTAATCGGACAAAATCGGTCTAATCAGATTAATCGGACAAAATCGCTTAAAATTCCGTCAACAAAATCGCCTAAAAGTCGGACAAAATCGCTTAAAAATTGGTAAACAAACCGATTAATCGAACAAAATCAGTCAAAGATCGCTTAAAAATGGTCAACAAACCGAGTAATATCTATGTTTGACTTTGAACTTTAAAGAATTATGTATTATGTTTATATTTGAACACTTGAAATATTTGAACTTCGATGCATTATGCTTATCTTATACATATAATATAATATAATATCTAAAATTATAATTTTGTGCATAAAAATTCTAATCCGATTAATCCCCTCCTAACCGATTAATCACTAGGCCCTACCCGACCGCCTCACTAGCGCCTAGCGATTTTTACAACCTTGTTGAAAAATTATTTTGAGACCAAGCCACAATACGATTTCGCAGGTATAATTATTTGTTGCTATATACCGTTGTTTCAAACGTGTATTGTCTAATGTGAGTTAACAATGCTAAGTAGTATTTTTCGGGTAATTTGAATAGTGAAAACATCTATTTAACTGTTTGTTTGTGATTATTAAAAAGGGGAAAAATATGAAAAGAGAGCCTAAATCACATGAATGTTTACAAAAATTTAAAATGGTCGCAGGATACGTTAGTTCGCATACATTTAAGTCAGAATTTTGTTCTTTTCGTATAGGATATATATGTAAGTTAGCGGCGGATGACAATGGCGAGTGAGTGAGTGATTCGTCGTTTGTCCTTTATTTTATTTTATTATTATTTTTTATTTTATTTTTTTTGGTTGGTATTTTGCTTTTTTGTTTTTGATTTTTTGAGTATTGTTATTTATACTTAACAAAGAGACCTGAAATTATATTTAATTTATTCATTTTATGTTATTCTCTATCAACGTTACATAGTTCCTAAACGTAAAATGACTACTATTACTAAAAGTAATGCTAATAAGTAACACTCTGAAAAGTATGAATTCAGCTTCATACTCTTAACTAAGTAGACGCTGAAGGAGCTCATTAGGGAGTAGCTTCTTCAGGAGGATCATCTCTTCAGTGAGTGAACTCCTTAGAGAACATACTATGGGAGCTAGTATATTTAGGGAGCTAGTCTATTTTTGGAGCTAGTCTATGAGCGAGTAATCATATTGGAATGAATTTAAACTAACTTGTAATGGCTTTAACCTATTCAAGGGCGGTTATAACTGCAACCTGATGATCATGTTTAATTAGTTGTGTAACCACTAGTCGCTATAATAGAGGAATATTATGATGTGATTAATGGGTCAATTAGTTATCATGATTTCATTGGGCTTTGAGTTTTCCTATAAATAGAAACATACATCTGCATGAAGAGACGCATAAAAACCTAAACACTTAGAAGTGAAAGAGTTCTTAGATTTGTTCCCGAATCAGGAACAAACACTTGGTCTTATCTCAAAGAGATATTTTTGATATGCAAGCATTATGGTTGAATATTTTCTTTTGAAAAGTTATTACAGATTCTAAGTGATATCCGGTTGCATTGATTATCATTGGGTAAGCTAATCCAAAAATAACAAAACAACCAACAACAGTGCATGCTTTATAATCATGCGGGTGATCGAACACCAATACTTTACGATATAACCAGTAAGTTTTGAACATTTATATCCATTCTCTTTGATTCAATCAACGCATTTTGGATTGACAACAGAATTTTATACGTGTTATGTTGTAAAAATCGGCCCAGGCAGTCGATTAATCCCCGCATAATCGCTGATCGCTCACTAAAGCGCCTTGATTTATCATAATCGGCCTATTTAATCGTTTTGGTCAAACATCGCTTAAAAATCGGTCAACAAACCAATTAATCGGACAAAATCGGTCTAATCGGATTAATTGGACAAAATCACTTAAATTTATGTCAACAAAATCGCTTAAAAGTCGAACAAAATCGCTTAAAAATTTGTCAACAAACCGATTAATCGGACAAAATCAGTCAAAGATCGCTTAAAAATGGTTAACAAACCGAGTAATATCTATATTTGACTTTGAACTTTAAAGAATTATGTATTATATTTATATTTGAACACTTGAAATATTTGAACTTTGATGTATTATGCTTATCTTATACATATAATATAATATAATATCTAAAATTACAATTTTGTGCATAAAAATTCCAATCCGATTAATCCCCGCCTAACCAATTAATTGCTAGGCCCTACCCAACCGTCTCACTAGCGCCTAGCGATTTTTACAACCTTGACACGCATATTTGGTGGTGCAACAAAATCTCACGATTTCACATAACCAGAATTCACGTATACAGAAAACCAAATGTCTACCAATATTCAACCATTGCTTAATTCTAAAGTTCCATGAAATACAATATAGCTCATAACATTAATTAATATATGGAAACCAACATGGAACTAAATTTATAGTGAATAACAACTTCAAGGACGCCCGTGTAAATTAGTTCTCAGTGATCTTTGCTTCAGGTTCCTTCACTTCAGAATCCTTCGCTACCTATCACGATCACACAAAATTACGCTAACCCAAGTGGTAAGTTCATATATGAAGAACAGTTAAACACGGTAATACATACGATGCATAGCTAACTAGAGGTATTACAGATTAAAATCTATTAATTACAAAGTGATATCAGAAATAGTTAGATAAAATGACTACCTGATAAGCCAATGCATCCTCAATCCTCTCGATGAGAGTTTGCATTGTAGGGCGTTCGTTAGATTGTAAGTAATGCACTCATGAGCAATTTCCACAAACGTTTCAAAAGAACGGTTATCAATTTGATCTTTATCAGGTGATCAATCAATTTGTCTGGTCCCTCTTCATAGTAACGCCGTACCAGATTTATCAGAGGTTGTGGATTATCATCTCCAATTCTCCGTCTATCATAAGCCAACATCCCACTCAACGCTTCAAACAGTACCACCCCGAACGAGTACACATCAGACTCTTTACGTAGGATGCCACTTTCATGGTAAATAGGATCGATGTAAAACTTGGTTCCTGCAGCTTTAGTATAGAGTTGGGTTTGCGGCTGATTTCTGGGTCCAGACCTTGATAAACCAAAATCACCAATTTTGGCTGTCAGATTATCATCTAAGAGTATGTTTGCACTCTTTACATATCTGTGTACTACCCTGTTGTAATCTCCCAGACCCGAGTGGAGATAGTTGAGTCCTTTTGCTGCCCCTAAGCAAATGTTGAGCCGTTGTACCCATGTCAAGGACCGTCTTTTTTTCAGGTCACGGAGATAATGATCAAGGCTTCCATTAGTAGCATACTCTGAAACTATAATCATCTCATTCCCTTCATCGCAGTAACCAATGAATGGGATGATGTTTTCATAGTGGAAAATGGAAATCATCTGAAGCTCATTACGGAACTCGTCCTTTCCTTGGTAACCTTTTGGATCATGGTATTTTATTGCAGCTGTGCGATTTTGCCAGAGTTCGGAGAGTTTTCCTTTGTAAACTAAACCAAATCCACCATCTCCGATCTGACTTTCTATACTCTTTACTCCAATGGCCAACCTGATCTCCTCCAGTGGAATTCTAAATTTCTTTAGGTTTTGATCATGGTAGCTTTGTATAGGAACGATAGACGCAGCCCCATGGTTCTGTCAACAGAAACAAAACCGAGTTTACTTAGAGGTACTCCTGTGATTTCTATTGTCTATACAATTTTTGCCAAAAATAACTTAACTAAAACCTTTCATACCACTATTTCCACTTGAGTTCATGTTTCTAAAAAAAGAATTACAATAATTTACAAAGTTTTTTCAAGTTAGCGCAATTTTATGGTAAGTTTGACAAGATAACGGGTGGATTTCTTTAGAGCTAGGAGTTAGAGTATATGACGACATAAATGGAAATTTACTTATTTCTATGACCATGCATTCTTTAAGCAAATAGATGTTTGATAGGGGAAAGAAGTATCACTTTAACTGAAAAGACCTTCACGTTTTTGAAAAACAATGAGGACATGTTATTGAAGCAATCAACATGTGTGTCATGACATTTGGTAGAGCAAATAATCATGATGTATAATCATACGTGATAATTTACCTCCTAACTTATGAAACTAGATATGGTAGCTTAAAAATGAAGAGACTTACCTGAATATCCAAAGCTTTCTCAATCCACAAGATGATCCTATCCATTGTAAGGCGATCCTTTAAATTGAAGCTGATGCATCTATATGCAATGTCTATGAACTTATGGAAAGAACGTCTGTCAATATGATCATTTATATGGGGATCAATTAACTTCTCTGGTCCATCATCATAGTAGCGCCAAACCAAATTTATCAGATTTCCAGGCTTGTCATCTCCAATGCTCTTCTCATAAAAGACCAGCATCCCACTCAACATTTCAAACAGTACAATGCCAAAGGAGTACACGTCTGATGTTGTACTCAGGATGCCACTTTCAATGTGAATGGGATCCACGTAAGAGGGAGTACCTGCAACATTTGTATGGATTTTGGTGTGTTGCTGATTTTCGGGGACTTGTACTGACAAACTGAAACCGCAAATCTTGGCTTCCAGCTTATCATCTAACAGTATGTTTGAGCTATTAATATCTCTGTGTATTATCATGCAATGCTCCTTATGACCGGAGTGGAGGTACTTGATTGCTTTTGCTGCCCCCAGACAGATCATAAGCCGCTGTGCCCACGTTAGGTGACGGCTCTTCCAAGGGTCTTGAAGATGGTGATCAAGGCTTCCGTTGGTAGCATATTCAGAAACTATAATCATCTCATTGCCTTCATTACAGTAACCAACAAAAGGGATGATGTTTTCATGCTCAAATCTGGATATCATCTTAAGCTCGTTGTGGAACTCTTCCTCACCTTTGTAATCATTCCGACCAAAGCGTTTATTTTTCCAAGGCTCTGGTAGTTTTCCTCTGTAGACCAAAGAAAATTCACCGTCTCCAATCTGAGCCTTTGGATTGAAGTTTCTGGTGGCCAAGTGGATCTCCTTGAGTGGAATTAGAAAGCTTTATAGGCTTACATTGGAAGAAGATATTATAATTTGATACTGGTGGCTTTGCATGGTAACAGGAGAAGCAGCTCTGCGGTTCTGTGAATATAGACAAAACCATGTATGCTTAGCGGCACCCGTTTGTTTTTGACATTGTCTCACATTTAACAATAAAAGATATTTCCCAGTTACTTCCTATGTTACTAAAATACCCGTGGAGATAGTGTAACAAGTAATAATATTTCAACAACTTTGTTTTAAAGTTAAATATTGTGACAATTCATAAATACGAGGTTTTGTTATGTTTAAGATTTTTCTATAAAATTATATTAAATTTTTAATACTTATATACTTATAATACCCGTGCACGCACGAGTTTTACATAATTTTTTCATTATGTTAATATCGAATAATATTTTGGATGGATCTTTTTTTCACCAAGAATTTTACTTTGTTTAACTGGCATGATGTTTATGTTGATCTTGTTTAAATTTAACTATTGATATCATGTTCTAGACATAATGTGTGTTTAGTAGCACATAATGACTTTGAAAAAATATGTGTCATTATTATATGTAGAACTTCGTCTGTTTACTTCCATTTAAAAGTAACGTGTGAGGTCATGCTTTCCTTTTGATATATATACTCCTGTTAATAATAAATTAAGTCAATTTTAAACCCATACGCGGGTTAAACTTATAACGAGAAATAACATGAGTCATTATTGAATGTGGATAGTTAAAAAGAATAATTTTTCCGGATATCCTTACTCTCATAAAAAGGAATGACATGAGACATTCAATTCGTATATGTATTATCTCGTGTATTCATTTACATGTCACAATAACTCGTGTTTTTTGTTTTTTATTTTTTATTTTTATTTTTTATTTTTATGATTCCACGCAAATACATTATTTTAATATATACTAATAATAATATTTATAAATAACAACAAATTGTTGTATTTTTTTAATAAAATATAAAATGTAGAGGGTATAAAGTCTGGGTATTATTTATTAAATTTATAAAAGTTATTAAAAACAAGAAAACTGTAAATATATTTTAACTAAAATTTAACAATTAAAGTTTTATTAATTATCACTTCTAAGTTTTTTTTCCTCAAAATTGACATACATGTTTTTTAGCACATTTTATTAGTTAGACGAAAATATATTAGTTTGACCAAATTTGGCTGCAATTTTGATTTTTATTATTTTGCTACGTATATAGGATGATTCAATCCAATTGGTCCAACTGCAAATAGCTGGGTTCTTTTTCCACTTCGTGGAATTCTCTTATTATATAAGAGATTATTTACTGTTAAATATTTAGTTTTTGCAAGATTGGGAATGAAACTCGTGATTTTGAGGTTACGATGTAAAAGTCTTTAGGATACGTGATGTACGCGGGATTGCGACCACGCAACAGGTTTTACCTCTCAAGGGATCTCAAGAGGCTTACAACCCTACCAGGCAGTGTACCTGACCGATGTAGTATAGTGTAGTGGTAAGTACGGGGGATTGATCGTTCTCCACAGGGAATAGTGTTCGTTAGGTATGAAAAACTACTCTAATTAGGTCTAAAGGTGAGGGAAGATTATTTTTTGTATTTTTATGATTTTTTTGAAAGCAAGTAAAATCTCGGGTTTGAAGGATTGGGCGGAATTAGTTGCTAGCCAACTAACCCAAAAACTACTATTGCAAATAAAAATAAAAATAACTAAAAACTAAGTGGTTGTGAAACTTATATGGAGACAAATGTGTTTACTTAGATTTCCTTACTCCCTAACTATCTTTTACCGGTTAATTAGTGTGTATTAATTGCGTGGATGACGGGTGTATTCCTTAATACCATTCGTGGGGTGGCGTACGTACTTCCCCAACTCTATAAGCTCCTACTTCACTCCTATGTCGAGCCTGCTAGAAGCTCCTAACATGGGATCATTAGAATTCGCTCATGCATTAAATACAACCATAAAAACCTAGTACGCATTGGTTCATGTTTCTTAAGACGTTCAAGCACGTTACCATATAGGAGGTTGGCCAGTTTTCTTAAGCCTAACATCGATAAACATTCATCCAATACAATTAATAACACACCAACAACCAATAATCAATAGTTAGGTTTCATTAGATCTAAGCAAACACAAAATAAACCTAGCCTAGCATGTTAATTGAAAGACAAGCATAAGATATAATTAACCAACATATAGACATATTGATTAATTTGAATGGGGACTTATCTTTAATTGAACATGGAAGAATCAAGGGTGAAAAACCCTTGAAAAAGCTGTCAAAGTCGTCTAGGGTTTTGTTCCCAAAAGTTGCACACTCAATGAATGAAAAATAGAAAAGTATATATAGAAAATACACTCTGACGGCGTCAGCTTATACGCTCTGACGCCGTCAGCTCACCGCCATTAGGGTTCTCGGATGGCCTAGATCCATGTCTGACGCCGTCACTTGTAATTTTGCTCTGGGCCGTCACTCTTTAACTTTACACCTGACGGCCTAGGAATATTAACACTTGACGCCGTCATGTGTAAACATCACATTTTCTTCTTAGGGCGTCACGTATAGTCAGAATCCACTCCTTTGTCTTGGTTGGCTGACGGCGTCACCTTGTGACTCTGACGCCGTCAGGAAGGATTTCCAGCATTCTTTTGAGACTTTGTCGTTTTCTTCACTTTATGCTCCAAAAACGTCCAAAATGAAGTGTTTTCCAGAATTCTTCTCAAAAGTACCTAAAATGACAAAAGGAACGATTTAGG
>LBNU01020943.1:40823-56001 GCA_014162995.1 Artemisia annua | reverse complement strand
TTCCCTTCCGAAATATAGATCATCTCCTTGTCCTAAATAACCTGTTAACCTGAAAAACAATAAAGGCGAACCTCGCGTAAAATCGGCGGTATAATCTATAATAGGATATAATGCTTGTGGAATGAATGTTTTTGCAGAATTCCTGGAGATTATAAGTTAGAGAATTAACAAAACTTTTTATGATTCCGGAAGAAAAACAAAACTTTCAAAAATTTCAGAAAATTACTGCCTGACGCCGTCAGGTTGTAAGGCCTGACGCCGTCAGAAATGATCTGACAGAATTCTCATGTTAAATTTCCGGAAAATTTCTGGAAAAACTATACCTTACTTCCTGGAATTCCTGCAAAAGCATCATTATGACTCGATACAAGCATTTGACTCAAACAAGTACTAATATGTATGTTAATTTACATTGTTATGATTCATGCTCATTTGTTCTTATAAACCGATTTAGATTTCCCTTACACTTATTTTTTGCAAAATACCTTTATATGTAGTTAAGACGAAGTTAAAAACAAAATAAAGCATTTTCACAAGTTACTTTTTGAAGCATGAATCAATAACAAGAAAAATAACATACATACGGACACAAATAAAATCAAACAAACAAACAAATAAACACACAAAGCAAATAAAGCTTGGGTTGCCTCCCAAGAAGCGCTTTTCTTTATTTACGAGTCTTGTAGCTAGACTCAAAGTCACCCTATCCTACGTAGGTGAGTTCCACTTCGAGGACATCCTTAGGGTTGATTTTGGTTGGAAGTGTCCTATTGGTGCGTTTTGTGAAATATGACCTCTAAAACTTCTCTCCATCCGGATCATATAGAGTCATCCTTATGTGCCATGATCCGTCTCCTTCCTTAGGTGGCTTTTCCCAATTCCACTTATGTTTATCGCCTTCGCTTTTCCACTTATTCATGACTAGGTTAATTGGCAAGACTCCTAGGAAGTCGGTCTAGGGGATCTTCAAAGGGATCTAACTCGGTGTCCCTAACCAAAAGTTGTTCTACCGTTTGTGTTCGGTTTATAAATTCCTCTTCTAGGTAGAATGGGCGTTGAGGTCCTAAGAAGTCTCTTTCTAACCATGGTCCGTATTTAGAGGGCCTCCTATTAACATCGGTTGATTCCTCAAGAGTGTCATAGGCATGTTTCTTAACATCATATATCGACCAAGTTTCTCCTTCTCCTACCGCTATTTTGGATCCCTTACAATCAATCATAGCACTAGCGGTGGCTAGAAATCCTCTTCCTATCAACAAGGGGCATGTAGGGTCGCTAGTCATATCGAGGACGTGGAAATCGGCTAAAATTGTCAACTTCCCTATGTGGACTACCACGTCCTTTACTACTCCTACCGGGTATGCTACACTTCCATCCGCTAAACCTATTATCACCTCGGTTTCTTCTAGCTTTCCTAGTTTGAGGGTGGTGTAGAGGGGTAGTGGAAGTAAGTTAAGGCTTGAACCAAGATCGGCTAATGTGTCATAAGCCTCCGAATTACCGATCTTGCATGGTAGGACAAATAAGCCCGGGTCGTCTAACTTCTTAGGTAGCTTGTTCCGAACGAAGGCGGTCCCCTTGTCTCCTAACTTGAGCTTCTTATCATATCTTTCTAAGAGGGCGTTATAGTAGGGGGCTCGCTCTAACACATCAATAACCGGACGTTCAAGGTGTAGCTCCTTGAATTCTTCGTCAAAGGTTTTGAGTGGGAGGTGTTTCAACTATGTTGTTGACCAATTTAGTGTTGGATATTTTATTCTCATGGTCTTTTTGAGGGACTTGGGTTTGTTTGAAACACGTGCTCATGGCGTTGACCGAATAGTATTGTGGGCAAGAACTAGGGGACGAAACTGAAGAAATGGAGTTAACGTTTAGTTTCGGGTTCTTGACCGTGTCGCTCGGGAGGGCTCCATTCTCTCGGTCATTAAGAACTTTCAACAAAGCGTCAATTTTATTGGTCATCTCGCTTTGCTTTTGTTTGAAATCAGCTTCAAACTTTGCTAGACGAGCTTCTTGAGATGCCATAAAATTGGACATCAATACTTCAAAATTATTGGTACTACCATTGTTGTTGGAAGGATTGTTGTTGAAAGTATGGTTTGGGTAGGAACCGTTTGATTGAAAACGATTAGGTGGGTTGGAAGAATTGGTTTGTTGTAGTGGTGGGTTGTTGGGATCAATGATATTACCACCTTCCATGATGTTGGATGGTAATGGTTACGAACAAAAAAAACAAGAAGAAAATAGATAGACTAAAGAAAATCCTAGAAAAATAAAATAAAAATCTCACTAGAAAGGAATCTAGTGAGTAGACCTAATAAAATAAAAAATTCAACCTAAATAATAACTAGTCCCCGGCAACGGCGCCAAAAACTTGATGTACGCGGGATTGCGACCACGCAACAGGTTTTACCTCTCAAGGGATCTCAAGAGGCTTACAACCCCACCAGGCAGTGTACCTGACCGATGTAGTATAGTGTAGTGGTAAGTACGGGGGATTGATCGTTCTCCACAGGGAATAGTGTTCGTTAGGTATGAAAAACTAATCTAATTAGGTCTAAAGGTGAGGGAAGATTATTTTTTGTATTTTTATGATTTTTTTGAAAGCAAGTAAAATCTCGGGTTTGAAGGATTGGGCGGAATTAGTTGCTAGCCAACTAACCCAAAAACTACTATTACAAATAAAAATAAAAATAACTAAAAACTAAGTGGTTGTGAAACTTATATGGAGACAAATGTGTTTACTTAGATTTCCTTACTCCCTAACTATCTTTTACCGGTTAATTAGTGTGTATTAATTGCGTGGATGACGGGTGTATTCCTTAATACCAGTCGTGGGGTGGTGTACGTACTTCCCCAACTCTATAAGCTCCTACTTCACTCCTATGTCGAGCCTGCTAGAAGCTCCTAACATGGGATCATTAGAATTCGCTCATGCATTAAATACAACCATAAAAACCTAGTACGCATTGGTTCATGTTTCTTAAGACGTTCAAGCACGTTACCATATAGGAGATTGGCCAGTTTTCTTAAGCCTAACATCGATAAACATTCATCCAATACAATTAATAACACACCAACAACTAATAATCAATAGTTAGGTTTCATTAGATCTAAGCAAACACAAAATAAACCTAGCCTAGCATGTTAATTGAAAGACAAGCATAAGATATAATTAACCAACACATAGACGTATTGATTAATTTGAATGGGGACTTATCTTTAACTGAACATGGAAGAATCAAGGGTGAAAAACCCTTGAAAAAGCTGTCAAAGTCATCTAGGGTTTTGTTCCCAAAAGTTGCACACTCAATGAATGAAAAATAGAAAAGTATATATAGAAAATACACTCTGACGGCGTCAGCTTATACGCTCTGACGCCGTCAGCTCGCCGCCATTAGGGTTCTCGGATGGCCTAGATCCATGTCTGACGCCGTCACTTGTAATTTTGCTCTGGGCCGTCACTCTTTAACTTTACACCTGACGGCCTAGGAATATTAACACCTGACGACGTCAGGTGTAAACATCACATTTTCTTCTTAAGGCGTCATAGTCAGAATCCACTCCTTTTTCTTGGTTGGCTGACGGCGTCACCTTGTGACTCTGACGCCGTCAGGAAGGATTTCCAACATTCTTTTGAGTCTTTGTCGTTTTCTTCACTTTATGCTCCAAAAACGTCCAAAATGATGTGTTTTCCAGAATTCTTCTCAAAATTACCTTAAATGACAAAAGGAACGATTTAGGGCAATATTTGATCATATTAACTCGAATTAGGGCTTAAATGACCCTCTAAAACGGGTACACTTTTCACCTCATCAATACGTTAAACAATATAGGATTCAGAATACTTATCATTATTACGGGTATGTTTGGCACGGAGCGGTGTGGAGCTTTTTGGAGCTGTGAGCAATGAGCATTTTAACTTTTAGTAGTCGTTTGACAAAGGAGCGGTGAATTTTGCTATTTTTTAAGAATGCTCATTTTTCCAATGCTTCTTTAAGAAACGGCGAGTGGTGAGCTGTGGTTACTGCTCACCACTCACAAGTCACTGCTACTTTTAACAAACACACCCTACATATCAAACAAAATACCCTTCAAATAACTTGATGAAAATACTTACTTGAATATCCAGTGCCTCCTCAATTTGTTTAATGATTGTGTCCATCTTTGGGCGTTCCTTAAGATTGAAACTAATGCACTTATACGCAATTTCCGTAAAAGTATGAAATGAATGACCGTTAATTTGACCACTTATGCACGGATCGATTAACTTTTCTAATCCATTTTCGTAGTACTGTCGGACCAAATTTATGAGAGTTTGTGGCTTATCATCTCCGATTCCCCTTTCATAATGAACCATCATCCCACTCAACATTTCAAACATTACCACTCCAAATGAGTAAATATCTGACTTTTTGCCTTTGATGCCGGTTTCATAGTACATGGGATCCAAGTAAAACTGGAAACCTACATCTTTCTCCACGTGACTGATTTCTAGGGCCTAATTTTGACAAACTGAAAAAACTAACTTTGGCTTCCATATTCTCATCTAACAAAATCATGTGGCTCATGAAGTCTCCGTGTATCATTTGGCGATCCTTCCCTAGACCTACGTGAAAATAGTTGAGTCCTTTAGCCGCACCTACGCAAATCTTTAGGCGCTGTTCCCATGTTATGCAACGCCTCATCCTAGGGTCTTGGAGATGATCATCAAGGCTTCCATGGAGAGGATGCCCAAAAACCACAATCCTCTCATCGCCTTCATTACAATAACCAATGAAAGGGATGATGTTTTCATGGTTCGAGTCGGATTCCGTCTTAAGCAAGTGGATAAACTTGTGCTCTACTTGGTAAGCATTCGGTTGGAACCGATAGATGGCAACTTTGAGGTTTCGCCAATGTTCTGAGAGCTGCCCTTCGCAGATAACCGAACCATGTTCCTCCTTGCTGATCAGATTTTCTAGACTGAAGTTATTGGTGGCCCGCATAATCTCCTCTAATGGAATTAGAAATTTTTCAAAATCTCTAAATTGGTGGCTGCTTTTTGTGTTAATAGTAGATGCGTCTACTTTTAATTCCTATCAATATGCAGAAAACAGAGTTTTAGTACGAAGTATGGTCTCCTACCGACTTTGCTCTTTGCTCAAAATATGATACTTTTTTATTAAAAAAAAATAAAATAAAAAATAAAAAAAAATAAAAAAATACGGCAGCTTAAAATATGATACTTAGAAAAGACTAGAGAAAAGTTTTTTGAAATTGTAATCTCACTACTTCACATGTTATTGTTGTGGATTAGGATCCCTCAACTTAGATAAGGTATAATCCCCAAAAAAATTGTTTTAGTTGGTTCTTTCCATTAGATGAGATTAAGCGGGTGACCTGCTTGATCTTATTAACTAAAGGGTTGTTAGAGAGACGTCTTTAGAGAAATGATATGAAGGTACATCTATAAATAAGTGGTGCATGAATCCATTGAAATGAAATGAAAATACTTACTTGAGTACCAAAGGTTTTCTCAATAAAATTTATGATCATATCCATCTTAGGGCGATCTTTCAGATCTAAGTTGATACATTTGTATGCTATTTCTGTAAACATATCAAGAGAACGACTATCAATTTGATCTCGTATATAGGGATCAATCAACTTGTCTACTCCATCCTCATGGTAGTGTTGGACCATATTTATCAGAAATTGGGGCTTCTCATCTCCAATTCTCCTGCGACGATAAGCCAGCAACCCCGTCAACATTTCAAATAGAACAACTCCGAATGAGTAAGCATCTGATTCTACCATGAGGTTGCCGCTTTTCTCGTAAATGGGATCCATATAAAACCGGGTACCAGCAACACTTTCAGATACATGTGGCTGACTTTTTGAGTCAATTAATATTGAAAAACCAAAACCGGAAACTTTAGCTTCCATATTATCATCTAACAATATTTTTCCGCTCTTGACGTTTCTGTGTATTACTATGCCGCGATCCCCAAGACCTGAATGGAGGTACTGGAGCCCTCTTGCTGCCCCTATGCAAATCTTAGGCGATATGCCCATGTTAAGCAACTTTTCTTATCCTCGTAGTAAATATAATCATCAAGGCTTCCATTGACAGCATACTCGGTAACTATAATCATCTCATTGTCTTCATCACAGTAACCAATGAAAGAAATGATGTTTTCATGGTGGAAGCTAGACATCATCTCAACTTCATTACGGAACTGTTCCTCCCCTTGGAAACCCTCCAAATCATGACGTTTGAAGGCAGCTATGCGATTATCCCAGCGTTCAGAGAGTTGTCCTTTGAAGACAGAACCAAATGAACCATCTCCGATATTATTTTCAGGACTGAAATTTTTGGTCGCCAACTTGATTTCCTCAAGTGGAATTAGAAACTTTTCAAGGTTTAACCCTGACAAAGACATTGTTATGCTTTATATTGGTGATTATGTATGAATGATTATGGAGCTGTCAACATAAACAGAACTGAGTTTGCTTAGTAATGATTTGATCCACCTTTGTGACTACTAATATTGTCCTATACTCATTAAAATATAATTGACTCTTGACTTGAACAAGTCTGGTGAATTATTGTACTCAACCACTTGCCACTTGACATGTTATGTAAGTATTTAAGATAGGATTTGGATTTGATGTACGAGAGAGAAAATAATAAATTTAATTATTAACCAATAAATTTATAAAAAAATAAATGAATTTTAATTTAAAACTATATTTTTATTATGCTAAAAAAAATGAGACAAAGAGAAAAAGGAGTGGGTCCCACCAATTTTTACAAAACCTACCCTACTCCTTTACTTTTACACAACCTCACTATTACGGTATTGACTCTCAAATCCTAATACTTAGATTTCAACCAAACAATTACTAAGGTCAGTTTGGTTTGACACTTTTGGATTAAAGTAATCCTTTCATTCCTAATAATAGTTGTTTGGTACAAATTTACATTCCAAAAATGTGGGCCATTGTACCAAAGTGTTCCATGCAAGGGAGGTGTCACATTAATTTGTCCTCTCACAATACACTAAAAAAACTAATAAAAAAAAATACAACATCATTGATTTTTTTTAATATTTTATTAACTAACTTTTAAAATATATTTTTTTAATTAATTATTATTATTTTCTCTCTCCTATATCAAATCCAAATCTAAATTCTAAACAAAATCCAAATCCAAATCCTAATCCTAAACCCCTTAAAAACCAAACGGGCCTAAGTTCAAATCAAAGCAAAACCCACTCCAAAGTGGTATACCAAACGCCCCTTATTATATACTCTGTTTAACAAGACAATATAGATGCAATAAGCGAGCCATAGGCCGGCAGATTTTTAATTTGCAATTGAATATTAAATAAATTCATGAAAAACTACACCAAATAAACAATCCCAAAGAATGACATTAAAACTCATAATCTTTATCCTATAATTATTAGAAAATGCTAATCCATTTAGATAACTTCTTCACATGATGTGAGTTTTAAGGTTTGAGAGTTAACCACAAACGGGCAACTATTTAGCCTTATGCGGTAACTAATTTCAAGCAGGACAATTTAGGTTGTGTTGTGTGAGATTCAGACGGTCTTACAGTTAAACTAGCTAGATTTCGTTGATCAAGATCACTGCAACCAACCCACAAAATTTGAGGTGCGAGAGATCGAAGGTGAATTCTGCACGACTGTACATTAAGCATATACTAAAACTTCACTTGTAGTGTAGTAAATAATATCAAGCTAATCAAATTTAGTGTAAATGAATATGTAAATGACTTATAGACTCTTGAGTCTTGACTAGATTTGGAAGTTAACTGAAACATACCCACAATGAGCTTCTGAACCTGGTTCAATAGCAATGCCACCTTCGTAGGTCTGATAGCTGCATGAATAATAACAATTAGTGACTTTAGCGTTTTAGTTGTATAACATGATTGCAGTTTTATAACATCTATCACTCACTAAATGATATTTTCAGAAGATCCTTCGGTAAAAGCTAGAATTAGTTTTTTGGCTAGAGAAATGTGCAAGTAAGTTGAAATGACCAGCTCTATAGAAAACTTCAGTAGCAAGAAAATGCAAATTACATTAACCCACCTTCCTCCTTTTCAGTTTCGATTTGCGCCACTATACAATTACATACAGTCCAAAACTAAATCAAACTTGAAAAGAAAAGAATATGTGAAAGGATGTCAAATATGATTCTATAATGACCAACATTCAAGCTTCTGATCATTTCCAATGTGATGCTAACAACAAATGCGCGCAGTCCGGTAAGGAAGGAAAGATAACTGAACTAAATGCAATTTTCCAAAGTACGTGTAGAAGAATCCAAAAAACGAAAATCATCAACAGGTTGGTAGATGATGTTAGGTGAATCTGTAATAGCACGTAAAATTGTGCTTAAGAAGGATACCATGTGACTATGTGAGGCAGATGATTTAAACTAAAACCAGGTTGTTGTTTGTTCAATATATACGACTATACCAGGTGCTTGATTACCACGATAAGATCAGCCAATTTACATACTTGTTTTGCAAATTATACCACTTTGGACCCATTACCCGACCCGTCCCACCGATCCGTTTTTTCATCTCCAAAGAAACCCGATCTTGTTTACCTGAATAGCATCAGTTTCACCATCTTGAATTCACTTTGGTCAAGTATTCAATTTCTTCTATAGTGAAGGAGCACGAAGGCCATACTTACAAAGTTAATGGCAATGAGTAGAAATTTCTAGATTTTTTTTAAAAGTAAGGAGGAATTGCATATACATACCCAATATGAAACTTGTATATTTGCATATTTCCCTAAAATTCAAGATTTTAATGCATATTGCACAATGGTGTTTAGGCATTTTTTTGAGGAAATATGCAAATATGCAAGTTTTAGTGGGTATACATGTAATTGCCCCTAATTCGAAAACGATCACTGCACATTATGGTTATACTATTTATAGATGAGTCTTACCAGTTTTACTTTAGTAACCAAAACAAGAAAAAACATCAACTTTCGAGTTGACTGTTTTCCGTAGTTTGCTAGCTATGGCGAGTCGCATATTTATGGGATGCCTACTTTGGAGTTTCCTGATTTGATTAAAGTGGCGGTTCATGGTGGGAGATAATGTGATCCAGATAGTAGGACATGGAGGCCTGCTGAGATGGTTGTTGAGTATTTGAAGGAGTGGCTTAAGGTGATGTTTGGTGATCTGGTTAAGTGGGAGGATGGATCGGTGATGAGTCAGTTGTGCTTGTACTCGATGACACCGGATGTGGATTATGTGATTGATTTTTTGGGAGTGGGTTTGGTGAGGATATGGTTTTCAATAGCATCTGAGGAAGGTTTTGGGTTTTCCAGGACTGAAACTGTTCCGACAGTTCCATTACAAGAATGCAACATGACAGAATCTTTACTGTAAGCAATTTCCACCGCCTTTTGTGATGGACTGCTACTAGTTCCAGAAGGTTGATTGCAGGTATTGACTTCATCAACTGTCTCATTTTGTTCAACTGGTGGAGCTAAATTGTGGCAAACACCATTGCTGGGAGAGTTTGACCTTTGTACAACAGACTCTTCTGTTCCTTTTGGGAAAAGATCAAAAGAGATCCATTAACAATGGTCTTCAAGGCAGATGGTCCTCCAGGACAAATTGGCTCATCTTCTGCAACATTAGCAGACATAGCTTCCAAAGCATGATGAAGCCGCTTAGACAGTGGTAAAGCAGCTTCGCCATCAGCTAAGCAGCCAAAATTCTTATTCTTTGCAGCTTCCCATATAACGGGGGACTATTTACAGTACATTTTCGTAATGTGAAAGACGGGTCTGATATATCCCTAATCGCCATTGTCTTCCCCTCTGCAGAGATATCTTCTGCATTACTTATTATTGTACAGTCCTGCCTTGGTTTATTTGTGGCTTCCGAAGACAAGGATGCTCCATAACTTGATAACCAGATTGCTCACAGTTGACTCCGTTAACACTCTTGGTATTAGACTCATCAGCTACAATTTCAAAACTGTTTTCTTCAGGACTTGCATTTGAACCCAGTACATCAGATGAAATTGGTGATGTTCTGGCCCTTTTGTTCCTCCTTTGAACCCCTTCCTGAGATATACACGATCATTATTCATCACAACATCTTCGGATGACACTGTGCGATTCTGATATATGCAAGAACTCCTTGCCCTTCGAGCAAATGGTTCATTTTCATTGATTGCTGACGCCTGAGTACCAAAATGTTTCTTTCTAGAGTATGTGCTTGGCAAATGTGCTTTTGTGACCACTGAATTACCATTGTTCCCATCAGACATTTTGTTCCCCTTGTGGATAACATCTTGTGTCGCTAAAGCATCATTAAGTTTTGAGGAAATCAACAATTTTGGGGATGAGTCAGCAGTAAAAGCGAGAGCCTCATCTTTTGAGCCAGAACTTGCAACACATTCTTCCGATTTGCCACCATTGGTCGAAACGGTTTGACCAAGTGTAATAACACCATCAACTTGTTCCTGTTTTCTTAGCTCCTCGTAGCTATCAATAATATCCCGAAAACACGCCCAAAGTCAGTACCTTTCCCATGACGTTTGCCCAAAAGAGAGCTTTCGTCGCCTCAGTAAAAGCTTCAAGATCAGCTGGACTGCAGAAAGATCTGCAGAGAGAGATATACTTAATCCATCCAGATAACGAATCTACCCTCAAAGAGAAAACAATATAAACAAGCAAACAAAAAGACAATGACAAATCATCATGTAAATTGTTGTAAGAAACTGTTAAAACCCACCAAGCCTCTACATAGAAGAATGGGATCCTACACACACGGACAAAAGTCACAGAACAACCTTACATACCGAAGGTGCAGTAGGGCCAGTTGGCCACTAAGACCTGCAGGATTTTTAACAAGTATAGTGTTTCCTCAGCATGTACATAAAATAAGGGGGTGTTTAAAATTGCAATTTAAAACTGATTGCGTGATTGTGAGATGCAGTCACAACTATCAACTTTTTATGCTTTGATACTGCTACTAATTATCTAATCAATAGGGGTCAAACAGTAAGTTTCAGATAAGTAGCTTCATAATAGTTGCAACAAAACCAATAACTATTACCTAGTTACCCTTGTTTAACATAATCTGAAACTTCTAATCCCATCTCAAACGACGCAGCTCCTTTTTTCACAGAAACATCTTATTCTGGTCATAACGAAACAATAACACCCGTACATAAGATAATACTTCTTAAAAGAGCTTATCATGGTGACAAGAATTGGGTTGAGTAAAGGGTCAAAACGCATATCTGTTGAAACAGATGATAATCATTATGCGTCAAAGCAGGCCTGTCGACTTGGACCTGCAGACACTTCTTTGCTCATTTTGCATGAAACATTATTGTGTTGATTATATATTTATAAAAACAAAATTGTTAGATAATGAACAAAATTCTGATTTAGAAGGTTGTATACATTAAAAGTAGACTTCCTGTTTGTGATAAAAACACACCCCAAATCAACCCATTCTTGAGTAAATCGATTGAAATTAGGACAATCCACATTCAAGGGCAACCCAGAAGAAGAAATATAAGATGGAGTTATGAGTTACCCACCAAGATGTGGTTAATGCTTGAAGAGTTGAGATCCATATGTATTTGGGCCGCTGTTTGCCATAGAGAGCATGCCAGCTTAAAGTTCTCATCTGCAAAGAGAGCATCGAGTATTAGTATGAAAATGAATGTTAAAAGATAACTCAAAAATCATGAACATACAAAACAACTACTGGAGCATCTTTTAGATTGTACCTGCAAACTTTCCTACATAGATGCTTTCACCAGCAGTGTGTGCAAACCATCAAAAGGTCACGCGTTACAGTTCTGGTCACTCAGATGGAAGTTAAAAAGAACTTATCTACTCTGTCAAGAACAAGAATGAAAGGAAAAGCATATACCATTTTGTTTTGAGAAACCACGTCACAATAAGAAACGTTATTTGACAAGTGAGGGTGCACATGAGTGAGATGATAAGAAAGTAGAAACAAACATAAAATATAATCAAACAAGAAAGTTCCAAAAGACGAAGGATCATACATAAATAATCAGAAATAACAGTATCGTATAAAATACAATTTCACAGGCTAAGCATAAAATGTCGCTTATTAATCAAATAAACTAGAAAAACGTTGAGTGGTCTAATCAGGTTGCAAATGATGGTGGGAGTCAAATACTGGCTAAACACAAATGGGCAATGAGTTTGATGCATTTGCATAACATATATAGATATTTACAGGAGTCAGAATCATCAGGAATATGAGACATATTATACTAGTACTAGTTATAGGTAAAAGAAACAAGCATTATATCATAAGCAAAAGCTACACAAGATATGTCAACCAACCAAAAATCTAGTAAAGTACTTAGTAATTAGCAATTAAGTAAAATTAGGCTAGGTATTTCAATTACATATTACTTGTTTTACAAAAGAATAATAATGCATATCAGACATAGTTGAAACATAAGAAACTTAAAAATCCCTTGCAGCTACTGGTTTCCTCATCTTGTTGTTTTTCTTTCTTTTCTCAATCCGATTCTTGTCCTTCTTCTGCACCTCCTTCAACAATCGTTTCTTCTTCTCCTTCCTCTTATTTTTCCTCTTCTCCATTTGATATCCTTGCTCTTGTTTCGATCCCCATTCTTCTTCTTCTTTAGCTGCTCGATAAAGATGATGGATTATCGATAAATGATCAGACAGCAGTTCCTTTTCATTAGCTTCGAAGTCGTAGGCTACGTACGGCAGCTTTTTTTGCTCCAAATAAAATTCCCACTCTATATCTGCCATTGTTTTATCATTCAACTCACACTCCGTAAAATCCACCATCTTTCTCTTCTTCTTCTTCTTCTTCTTCTTCTTCTTCTTCTTCTTCTTCTTCTTCTTCGGGTTTGTGCTGTGTTGGGAACAAAAGGAAATCCCCAATCCTTTTATAAACACAGAATAAACGACTTACAATTTTTATAAAGGCGGTACCTAAGTTTCAAATTTTGTCCCTCCTTTTTTTTTCGATTATTATTTAATTGTAAATTAAACCCGCTTGGTGGGCACGCGAGCTTCATGTGATATGTTGATTATGATTTACAAGTTGTGTAGTTAAGGCGTCAATATTATAAGTTTTGCAAACATAAGCGGTAGCATATAATACGTACATCATGGTTGTAGTGCAAAAAATGAATTTCAAAACCGAAAAGAAGATATCGCAAGAACTAATTTTGATAACTTAATTGCTATTTGGGAATCTTTTATATAATAAAAGAATTACATCATATCGGAGTGTTTTTGCAAAACCTTTCTCATTGAAAAAAAAAATTAGACCAATAGGAGAGCTCGATTTTGCCACGTAGGCGAAATCGAACAATATAATTGGTCAATAGAAAGTCAAAATTAAATTGATTTTGGTCAAACTTAATAAATTTGGTGGAGAAATTTGGTTAAGAAAAAAATTGCATAAAAATATAGGTGTCAAATTTATGAAAACAAAAACTTAAAAAAAGAGGAAGTAATTAATAAAACTTTAGTGGTTGAATTTTACATAAAATATATAGAGCTAAGTGTAAAATTACAAGTTTCCATATTTTTAATAACTTTAGAAAAAACACAAATAACCCTTACACTTTATACCCCTTATACTTTATAATATGAACTTTGTTTAAAATAACATGAGTATTAGTATTAGTTTCAGACTTTAATCTATTTAAATTACAAAATTTTGTAAATATGCGAATTAGTTTTAATATTGTTAGTTGTAGACTTTCATCCATTAGAATTTTTTTTAAATAAGGACTCATGTTATTCTATTTAAAAGTTTAATTTTATGCGTTAAAAAGAGAGGAAATAATTAATTAAAAACTTTTAGTGGTTGAATTTACAATAAAATATATATAGAGCTAAGTGTAAATTACAAGTTTCCATGTTTTTTTAATAATTTAAGAAAAAACACAAATAACCCTTTACACTTATAACCCCTTAATACTTTATAATTATGAACTTTGGTTTAATAACATGAGGTATTAGTATTAGTTTTCAGACTTTAATCTATTTAATTACAAAATTATAAAATATCGAATTGGTTTAAATATTGTTAGTGTAGACTTTCATCCATTAGAATAGTTTTTAAATAAGGGACTCATGTTAGTCTATTTAAAAAGTTTAATTTATGCGTTTAAAAAAGAAAGTAATTAATAAAATTAGTGTTTGAATTTTACATAAAAGTACAATAAGCTCATTCATACCACTTTGCAAAGGTACCACAAAACTTTAGAAAAAACATAAATAACCCCTTACACTTTATACCCCTTATACGTTATAATATGAACTTTGTTTAAAATAACATGAGTATTAGTATTAGTTTTAGACTTTAATCTTTTTAAATTACAAAATTTTGTAAATATGCGAATTAGTTTTAATATTGTTAGTTGTAGACTTTCATCCATTAAATTTTTTTTTAAAATAACGACTCATGTTATTCTATTTAAAAGTTTAATTTATGCGTACACGGGTTTGAATACTAAATACGGCTAAATTATTAGTAATGGGAATATAAATATCAAATGGTAAACACGAGGTACTGTGATATGAAAAATAAATAAACGCGATTCTGCTTATAACAATGACTCATGAAATTGTTATTTAAAATATATATATGAATATCCATAAAAACTTTTTAAAAACTTTACGAAGCATATTTTAACTTCATTAACGATCATTATGTGCTACTAAACTCGCACATTTTGTACAACATGATATCAATAGTTAAAGTTAAACAATAACATCAACATCAACCTCAGCATGTCTGCCAATTAAAAACATTATACAAAGCTAATTATTAAAAAAAAACAAACAAACACATGGGTTAGATAGTCATTGATTAATTTAGAAGGTGTTTTCCTTAAATTATATTAAAAAGATATGCACGCATCACAATTCTTATTTGATAACAATCACCTTCTAAATCAAAAAAAGAAAAACTATGTAGGTGATAACCTAACTTTATTCATTGACGTGATGTTTCATAAAAAAAAAATGTAATAGTTGGCCGTTGTAAAGGAATTAAAGTATGTACATGAGAATTATTAAGCAAGAATATATAGTTTTTAATCAGGATATTATGTTTATATACTGCGATAATGTTATTG
>LBNU01020943.1:10425-40667 GCA_014162995.1 Artemisia annua | reverse complement strand
GGAGTATATGTTATCTTTTTTATATGCCCGAAATTAGTAGATACCTCCATCTTACCAAATTTAGTATTTTATGTTAACATTTTTTTGTCAATTCAGCATTAACCTTTAGTTCCCCAAAAAAATTGTAAAAAATAAAATAAAAAATCATAATAATAATAAATAAAAAAGTACGGAGACGGAATAAATGAGAGAAAATAATAGGTGAGAAGTAAATATCATTTTTTTATTTGGTGTATACACTAAAAAAAGAGGAAAATGTGTATTTTTTTTTTTTTAATTTTATTACTTTCGCTCTATCTTTTCCCAACTTTTTGAGGAAATGAAAACTTGAAAACACTTTTTTTTTCTTAGTTCCTTTCAACTTCTTTTTCCTTTTTCTCTATCTTTTCCCAACTTTTGGAGGAAATGAAAACTTGGAAACACATTTTTTTCTTAGTTCCTTTCAACTTCTTTTTCGTTTCTCCAAATGAAAACTAGGAACAAAGCGTGGCATTAAATCCAATTTTCTGAACGTATAGGAGATATTGCAGACAAAAATAAAACATAAATTGGTGATAACTTGTAACTAAGTTTACAACAAAATTCAGAATAAATAAATAGCATTCTCTTTTTTCATCTAAAGTTCCAAACAAATCTCCCGTGAAAAAGGGCAATAAATTCAAAATCGCATGAACAACCTACCTAAGTACTCCGTATTTAAATGAATACTGTTTACCTTGTGACATTTCACTATTATTATCCCAGACTACTTAAGTCATTTTTAAAACAGAGTATTTCACAAAGTATATTATAAAAAAATATATATATATTATAAAATTCCGTATAATTTAAAATAACTTCACATACATACATATGGGTCTACTTTAACATTTAATAAGGTATATGTTCTTTTTGAATATTGACTTGTGGTACTCATGTTCATCAAAATTATAGAATTAATTAACCAAATTCCTAAACTCTTAGTAATATAATTCTTGCTTAATCTTATTTTTAGATTTATAAGCGACTTATAAAGGTGTGAATTGGCGAGGACATCCTGACCCGGAGGCCTTTTGCCATCGTCCACCCTACTAGGAATAGCTCCAACTAGTGGCCACCAACTGGAGTGAGCACGAGCCTAGACTTGAACCCGTGACCTTTTATCCACAAAATCTCTCCAGCAGGCCCTTAAGTTTTTCAGAGGTGGGTACGAAATGAGTCAAAGCCCTTTGGTGTTTAATAATAAGCGACTTATATTTCATAAGCTCATTTTTTCTGACATGTTTTTCATCTTTAAATCACAATAAGCTCTTAAGTCAGAAAAGAGCTTATAAAAACATAACATAGGAACATAAAACTAAGAATGCATCACAGAAACACAAACACAAGCACATGCACATATATTAAAAAACATATTATATAATATATAAACAATATAAAAAAACAAAACATGCCTGTAGATAAAGAACCACCGTGTGTCGTGGTAATGAGAGCTTCATGATAACGCCGGTGAAGAGTATCCGGCGAGTGTGAGTATATTTAGGCGGTTTAGTTGGTGAGTTGTGTGAGAGACAAACAAATTTAAAGAATTTATAGCACTGAATTTAAGTACGAAACATAAAGGGTATTTATGTCATTTTAGCATTAAGTGATTGAATGAGTGACACAACTGTACTTCGCTTTCGGTTATTTACTTTTGGCCATTCTCCACATGCTACATAGCCCAAATCTATGTAAAACCTTTGACATAAATTTTTAACACTTTTGTTTCTCATGTTTTAGCTTTATTCCCAAAAAAAATATAATAAGAGTTAAATAAAATATATTTCTAAAAATAATAATAAAATGTTAAGCTATTACTACTATTTTTCAATCTCATTTTACATTTATTTTATACTACTAAGTGTTATTTTGCTTGCATACAGGCAACAGGTTTTAGCAAAATCCGGTTGCATTAATATTTATGTGTGTTTTTCGGTTTTGTTTTCAAGACAAACCATGATGGAGACAGTTAAGCGGTGGTAGTTCAAGTCAATCGGAAGTATTATTTCAATTTTGTATCCCGTTCACGTTTTCTTAATGAATGTGTGTTTAGTTTACGGGTTGTTTATAAATGTGGCACGTGTTACTTGAGCGTGTTAAACACAACCAACCAAACTTAATAATATTATTTAGATTGTAAGAGTCATCATTTATCTTTAATATCATTTCACATCATTTGTTTTAGCTTTAGTAATATTATTACTTTGCTTTCAACAAGTTGCAAGTGTTAGTCTTACAAAACATAGCATTGAAATAAGTTTTTGTCATTTTTGTTCGCATGTTTTAGCTTACTAAAAGATATTGTTTACCAAAATATTTGATCTATTATTACCATCATCATATATAGGGCCTGTTTGGTAAGAGCTGTTTGAGGGAGCTATTAGCTTTTTTAAGAGCTATTAGCTTTTAATTCTAATAAACAGCTCATTCATATTTAATAGCTCGGTTTGGATATGCAGGCTATAAGCTTTTAATTCTATTTAACAGCTCCAATATATACAGCTCCAAGAAAGAGCGTTCTAAAAATTGAAGAGCTATTAAAAAGTTAAATTACCCCTATACCCTCTAACCTTGTATACAAATCATGTAGAAACCATCTTCCCCATAACCCTAATTTACTCTCTTCAACAACTGCACAAAAAATAAAAAATAAAAAAATAAATCACCGTTACCTATTCCAAAAGAGTTAGATCACCAACAAATACTCACAGGTATGTTTGATGTATTATGATTGAAGTTTATGATTTCGATTCAGTTGCTTTTGTATAGACCATTATATTAACTATTTGGATTATTTTATATGTCTAGCATGAGTCATTTTTATCTTATTCATGGATAGCTAATAGGAACAAATATATGTTGTCCCACGTGGATCAATTGAATCATATGTTAATCATTCTTGGATAGCTAATAGGAACAAAACTATTGTAGTTATATTTATATATATACATGCATGTGAAAACCTATAATGTTATATATAATACTTTATTAGTCATTGAATGCATATGTTAATTAGACAACACGTTCATTGATCGTATATTTGCATTTTTAGAATCCAGAAGTCACTGGAACCATGGATGTAGATTGGTTAATTGAAGATGCTTTTGAAACAGTCATCTTAGTTAGAGATAAGTTTGGTTTATTGATCCTAAGGTACCTTACTTGAGGACTGTAAAATTGATAGTAGTTGTGTTTGATTTTCGTTAGGTTTATGTAGAAGTTCTATGTGTAGAAAACGTCTAGTGACTGTGTTGGGCTTGGTTAATAATATGAGTAATAGCTTCTCTATCGAATAAACATAATTGATAAGGCTTAAACATACATGATGTGTTGTATATGTATAGGATTTAGTTTGTGCATTGGCCATGATCTCATTTGATTAGTTATAGGTTTTAGCTTGGGTGTATTGTTTTCTTTAATATGTTGCTATTATGTGAATACATAGATGGCGCCAACAGATAAAAAGGCGAAAAAAGACAAATGGTCTGAAGAGGAAACATTAGCCTTGTGTGAATTTCTGAACAAATATGTAACCGAGCATGGTCGAAATGTCCAGTTTAAATGGGTTGAGATTCAACCAAAATTTGCAACACTTTTTAAACGCACGTTCGTTAGTGAAAAGGCTTTAAAGAACAAGTTCGACGGAATGAAGAGAGAGTACAATCTCTGGACGTCGCTAAAGAATGGCGAAACGGGTCTAGGATGGGATGCAAATGCGAATAAACTTGATTGTTCAGATGAGTGGTGGGACATGAAAATTAAGGTAAACTAATAATAGCCCTTTTAAAACTAAAATATCATATTCTTGCTATAATCATTTTGAGTTCTAATGGGTCACCATTAAATTGTGTAGGAGGACCCGAATTTTAAAAAACTTAAAAAAAAACAACCGTCTCTAGAGTTACAATATGCGTGGGATCAACTTTATGGAGATGCTGTTGCTGGTGGTGACGATTGTGTGTCAACCTCAATGGATGCAAAGGCTTTCAAGGAGGTACATCATAAGAATGTTGATAAGAATGTTGAGGCTGAATATGTTGAAAGTGATGATGATCTAGATGGCAGTCAAGATGGTACACAAGTGCAGAATTCTGATATGGAAAAGTTAGAAAATGAAGGGCCTGGTTTCTTTAAAACTTTCTTAGATGAAGTCAATCTAGCTGACACAACAACACCACCAAACCAAAGTGGCATCCCCAAAAAAATTCATAAGCCTACCAAAGCAAACACCAAACCTAAAACTATTACTATGAAGCGTAGAGGAAGACAATCAGGGGGATCTGCAATGCTTAAAGAACATCTAGCTCAAAGTAAGGCTACTCAACAACGTGTCATACAATACTTGGAGTCAGAAACGTCTACCAATAATCAAAGTAATAAGTTTAGTATTGATGCGGTAGCAAGTGTCATTAATCACATGATAGAAGCAGAACTAATTATAAAAGGTAGTACGTTGTGGTTGTTCGCAATGGACTTGTTTGAAGATCCGGTAAAGAGAGAAATGTTCATGAGTATGCCGGATGATGAATGTAGGATCACTTGGCTGCAACATAAGCAAAACAAGAGCACCTAGAGTTTGTTTTTTATTTAGTTGGCGACTCATCATGAAAACATTTTTGTTTCTTTATGTGATTTCATCATTTTTATTTGGATAATTATTGTGTTAGTGTTTTTTAATTTGATATATGCTATTACAATCATTTTATGGATTTTTCTAATGTCTTCTAATTGGAATATTTTTAGAAGTTGATTATATATGTTATTATCTGATTTTATGTTCTTCAATTGTACAGGATTACTATGGATATTGAAAAACAAAAGAAGATTGAAAAACTACAATTTATAGATTTTTTATTAGATATGATTAATGACACTGATTTAGTTGCTGAGTACTACTATAAGCATATGTATAAGGAACCATGCATGACTTCACAACAAAAAGGAGAGGATTGGATGAATGATGTCTTAAATGGTAATTCTATTCGTTGTGTAAATGCATTTAGAATGCATCCACACATTTTCAAGAAATTGTGTAGGGAACTACAATCAAATTACGGATTAAAGTCAAGTGATAAAATGTCCGCTCTCGAAAAGTTAGGGGTATTTGTCTACACACTTGCATTAGGAGTATCGAATAGGGATGTTGGGGAGCGTTTTCAACGTTCTGGAGAGACTATTAGTAGAGCATTTCATGATGTTTTAGAGGCAATTACTGCTAAAGGTGACGATTTTCATGGTCTAGCAAGTGATATTATTATGCCAAAAGATTCAAATTTTCCTATACCACCTCAAATCTTGAATGACAAACGATACATGCCGTATTTTAAGGTATGAATTTAGTTATCTTAAGTTTACTTATTTAAATTTCAAACATCATATTGTTATCATTTATAATATTTAAATTGGTTTAGGACTGCATTGGATGTATTGATGGAACACACATAGGAGCATGTATCCCAGAGGCTCAACAAGTTCGTTATATCGGTAGAAAAGGGATACCTACTTTTAATGTAATGGCGACGTGCGATTTTAATATGTGTTTTACATTTATATCGGTTGGTTGGGAAGGATCAGCACACGACACACGTGTCTTTCTTCATGCGATTAACACGCAATCAATGAACTTCCCAAAACCACCTGAAGGTTACTATACATATTTGAGATGTTATTTCGTAAATACAAGCTGCAATATACTAACCATATTTTTTTTTACCATTTTAACAGGTAAATATTATCTAGTTGATAAAGGATATCCGGAAAGAAATGGATATCTTGTTCCATATTCCAAGACAAGATATCATCAGTCTCAGTTTCAAAATGAGCCACCTACTAACATGAAAGAAGCCTTCAACCGTTCTCATTCATCTTTGCGAAGCCATATTGAGAGGTCGTTTGGAATTTTAAAGAAACGCTGGAAAATACTTGGTGCAATGCCCCAATTTAGTGTGAAAACTCAAATTGAAGTAATCATGGCTGCATTTGCTTTGCATAACTACATTCGTAATAGTGATGAAGAAGATATGATGTTTACTACGATTGAGCAACATCCAAATTACATACCACCTGACGAACTTCAAGATGTTCGTGGCCATGACACAAATACTGAAAATGTCTCTCAAGGAACATCTAATGAGATGAAACGAATCCGGGATGATATTGCTACATTAATATGGAATGCACGTCGTCAATGACTATTATAAGCATTTTTTCCTAATTTACTAAGATTATTAGTGATATAATTAGTTTATTATTTTTATGTTTTACATTTGTTTACAATTATATATATGTCCTTTTTTGTCATTTTACATCTTATAATTATAGTTAACAGCTAGTTTACCAAACACTTTTATTAGAAAAAAATACAGCTTACATCTCATGTTAACAGCTTTACAGTTTACAGCTTACAGCTTACAGTTTACAGCTTACAGCATACAGCTTACAGCTAGTTTTGCCAAACATACTTTATATTGCCAAACGAGTTATTCTCTAGCCAAAACCTACATACAATCAATGTAACCGCAACAGTTGGTCTTTTTTCCACCCGTCTTCGAATTTGTACCAATCCTCCTGTCATCAATTGTGTGTCTCTGCGTGTGCTGGACTTAGAATACGTCGTTATAACTGAAAACGTGTTTTATAACTTGTTGTCTACTTGTACCTTACTTGAGAAGATTAAACTTTTTTCGTGTGTTGGCTTGAAGAATGTTAAGGTTATAAACATTCTTCGTCTTAGCAAATTGGAAATCTATTCAAGGGAAAAGGATGATCTTTTGGAGATCAATAATGTACCAAGTCTTTGCTCCTTTGGTTACCGCACGAAATTTGCTTCGCGGAAGTCAATGCCATTTCAAATAGATTCGTTAGCAACTGTGACAGAGTTATGTATAAAGGGTGTGATGATAGACAATTCGTTTTTTGACACACTCGAAGCAAAGTTTTCTGTGCTCGAGAGTCTGACCCTTGGAATCGACTATTGGGAGCATGGAAACATGGTTATCACTTGTGCTTCGCTCAAGTGGTTGACCCTAGACCTATCTCATACCGGACTGGTGGTCAATGTACAAGTTGATGCTCCAAGATTACTTTCTTTCGTCTATGGTGGTAAAATACCTGGTCTCCTTTTTCGAACCACTGCTCCCGAGCAAGTTAAGCTTACTTTCGATTTATGCGACAATTTGGGTCATTTGTACTTTCAAAAGATGAGGGAAGCACTCAATTTATCAAGCAAGTTTGACATCAACATAAGACATGTTAACCTTGATTTAGTAGTTCCTTTGAACATCGATGTTGATTGTCTCATAAGCAGGGTCTTGTTTCTGGTTGGGAACGTTCAACTTACACTTGAAACGTGTTTTGATAAACACGTGTGGGAGCAATCGCGATTCTTTGATGCGTTTTTCTTGGTTTGCCATCCGAGTTACATAAAGTCCTCTTACCAAGTGATAAGGAAGATGATGGAAGCGAATACGACTGATCTAAAAGAAGTTTTACTGAAAAATCCTCATAATAATGGAAAATGGGAAGCTCTAACAAGTTTTCGGAGAAGCATTCTTCACACATTCCCCGGTTACCTAAACCTTGAGTGCAAGCTAACTTGGTTTCCTCTATAGAACATTTGCTCTGGTTCTCATTCTGCTAGACTATTATTTTGTTTTGATTTGTTAGATATTTACACATAATTGGTTTCCCTGACATCATTAGCATATTGGAAAATTAATTTATCAAAAATGATAAGAAGACTTTGTTTAGCCCATTCCCAAAGCCACCCACCCGGCCACCTCATCCATCATGCCACCTTTAGCACTATCTTAAAGAACATATGCAGACTGATTCAAAAGATGCAGATATTATCATTGCATTGTCATTGCAACTTTTCCGTGGGGAGGACTGGAGCAAATTCACGTCATGTAAAACAGCTCCATTTTCCCTATTACTTGATATATGATCTGAATGCATCTCAGAAACATCTTCTAAAGGATCTTTTTTGCTACCCTCCTTCAACTCTGTTGTTTCAAACTCATATTCATTAATACTATGTGCCAAAGAGACAACAGAGGTATCATTGCATTCAGAGGGAGACTCTTTGTTCTCAATAGCATCTGAGGAAGGTTTTGGGATTTCCAGGACCGAAACTGTTTCGGCAGTTCCATTAAAAGAATGCAACATGACAGAATCCTTACTGTAAGCAATTTCCACCGCCTTTTGTGATGGGCTGCTACTAGTTCCAGAAGGTTGACTGCAGGTATTGACCTCATCAATCGTTTCTTCAACAATCAGGTTATAATTACAAAGTTAATGGCAATGAGTAGAAATTTACAGATTTTTTAAAAAGTAAATTTGAGCTGTTTCTTTACCTGTGAAAGACATGACAGATTAAATTCCCAACTGTGTAGAACCTTGTCAATTAAGTAATTAAAACTAACCTGATAAAAATACCAAAAGACGAAAAAGTAACCTCAAATAAGGAAGCACCTACAAATTCACATTGCTAAATAAGTTTCAACCACGGATAAATCACCTTTTTGCCGAAAAAGGTCTATATCTGAATGCAGACAGATGGCAACCAAATAAAACATGTCACAAATAAGGAGACGATTAAACCATTGCAGCTTATCTTATCCCTTTTCAACATAACTAAATAACTGAATCACATGAGTCAAATATGAAAGTTGGAACGACAGTATTGCCGTATCCTAAAAGCGGATAAAAACCAAACTTTGTGCCGTGAGTCAAGTTTCACAAAGAAAAAAGCCGAAAATCATTAACAGGTTGACAGACAATGTCAACACATAGGTAAAAGAAACATAAGCAAAAGCTAGACAAGATGTCAACCAAAAATCTACCAAAGTAAATTAGCATGTGCAAAAACATAGTAGTTGCAGTACATAGTATAGTTGTTTTAGAAAAGAATAATAATGCATGTCATCGATCAGAACAAAAAAACATAAGAAACTAGATATCATATGCGGCTGCTGCTTTCCTTATCTTGTTGCTTCTCTTTCTTTTCTCAATCCGATTCTTGTCCCTTGTGATCTTGTTAATTATCCTCTTTTTCTTCTTCTTCTTCTCCACCTTCTTTAAAGATTCTTGTTTTCGTTTTTTTTCATCCCTAGCTGATTGAAAAAGCTGATGGATAAACCATTCATGGTCTCCCAAAGGCGTATACTCGTATATTTTTCCATTAGCTCCGAAGTTTTCTCCACCAGCTTCGAAATCGTATGGTACGTAGGGGCGATCTCTTTGCTTCAAATAATGTCTCCACTCTTGCTCTGCAAAAAATTCACCATCCCATAGCGATAAATCCACCATCTTTTTTTTTCTT
Source organism: Artemisia annua (assembly GCA_014162995.1). Classification (NCBI taxonomy): domain Eukaryota; kingdom Viridiplantae; phylum Streptophyta; class Magnoliopsida; order Asterales; family Asteraceae; genus Artemisia; species Artemisia annua. The sequence goes on along the minus strand of LBNU01020943.1, from coordinate 31,324 downwards.
AATTTTTAGGGTTTTCCTACTATGTGTTGGGAAGAGAGGGGGTCCACAATATTTATTCAGACAATTTCAGATTAGTCCTTGCCCAACCTGATAACCGACATGCTAATATTTAACCGACTTCCAAAAAACCATATATGGTGGTGGTTTAATAAACGGTTAGTTCAAAATAATCATAATAATAATAATAATTTTTTTTTTTTTTTTTTTTTTTTTTTTTTTTTTTTTTTTTTTTTTCATAACATCGTAAGCTGTAAGTCAGCACTAAACACTCATATTTCTAACAAAAGTGATGTTCATGAATAAAAGTGATGTCATGGGCTCACACATAACCCAAAAACACAAATACAACACAAAAGTAATACTCAACGCATGTACCGGTGGATGCAATGCGAGAGCTGATGGCACGATATCTGGTATGCGTCTGACGTCATAGAGTGGGTTGGTTCCATGGCACCAAGGCAAACCGCCAAGGGTACCGTAGCTTAATAAACTAATTATACTTCTTTTCATGATAAATTTGCCATGACTAAATAATCGTGAGAAATTTTCATGATACGTACTAAATAATCATGACAATAATCGTGAGATGCTTTCAAGATTTTCAAGATAGATTGCCATGACTAAATAATCATGGCATAAAATGCAAGCCACTTTGCTCTCGGTAGCAAATTTGCAAAAATAATTATAATTAGGTAAGTACAAAAAGTAACATATATATGTTACTAAATAATCATGAGATATATATATGTTACTAAATAATTGCCAATCTTTTCGAGCTTTTAAGAGATATATATGTTACGTTATGTATATTTCAAGGGCTTATAGGTAAATACACTAAGAATAAATATTTATTTATAATGTGTCGAGCTTTCGAGTCGAGCTCTGTTTGAATTCAAATCTCATCTTAGATTTCAATTTAAGTTAGCTTAAAAACATATCTTTACAAATTAATCGAGCTTTTCTAGCTAAATTCAAGCTTTTACTAGCAGAGATCGAGTTTCCTTCAATAACACCCGTACATAAGATAATACTTCTTAAAAGAGCTTATCATGTTGACAAGATGAGCAGGTTGAGTAAAGGGTCAAGACGGATATATGTTGAAACAGATGATAGTCATTATGAGTCAAAGCAGGCCTGTTGACTTGGACCTGCAGACACTTCTTTGCTCATTTTGCATGAAACATTATTGTGTTGATTATATATTTATAAAAAGAGTTATTTCTCAAAAAGAGTACAAAAAGTTAAACTTTTTTCAAAAAAAGTATAAAAGTAATAGGCTTTCTCAAAACGGTCATATGCGAATGTGCGAACGTGTGACTCCACTAAATATGCGATATGTGTCTACTTTTTTATTATTAAAGTACACTCAGTAGGTGGGTATATTAATGATTGAATTTTAGCTTTTTTACTTAAATGACTAATATACCCTTATCTTTATCTCTTTCACTTATATACTACTAGGGGCTCGTTTGGTTTAGGTGATTTGATTTTGGATTTGGGACTCAGTGAAGAAACTTTGTTTGGTTGTGTTATATAACTATTTACTTTTGTATTTAGTCAATATATTTGGGCATGCATAATTCTCTGGTTAACCCCTGGTTTTCTCTCTCTTTTTTCTATTTTGTGGGCCTCCTTCAATTTTGCACTCTCAGTTTGATTTTTATTTCTTTTCATATGATATATTTTAATTTTTAAATCATATTTTAATATATAATATTCTTTTAAATATTATTTTTTCTCTCCTACCTCAAATCCAAATTAAAATCCTAAACCAAATTCAAATCAAATCCAAATCCAAATCATAAACCTATCTACAAACCAAACGGGCCTTAGATTAATGACCCACCCGATGGGCGTGCTAGTTTCATTATATTGTTTATATATTGTTGATACATAATCTGGCGCGGGCTAGATCCAACGACTCTCCCTGGACCGTTCTTCGTTTTCTCGAGCCCTGAGTAGACCTGTCAACAAAGAGAACCCGTTAGGAGTGGACCCGAGGCCGTAGCCCCGGGATCCACCTCCGACGGTCAAGTTAGTATTGATGCGATATAGCATACAAGAGTTAGGTTTAGAGTAACCTGTTGTGTTGTGTTGTGAAGGGAATCCCAGCCATATATTTATAGGGCATGGAATAGGGTTTAGGCGTAGAGTGGGCCGCTGTCTGCCGGGCCTGGCCCATTCATGGCCCAGTCCAGACTATATGTCCACAAGCCCCCCAAGTCTAGTGTGACATAGTGCATGGCTATGTTATGCTAGACTTAAGTTCTGTTCATGGCCGCGTAGGCCCAATCAACCATGACGGCATGACCCATGTGTGCGCAACTCAGGTGTGCGCATAGGACGGACTATATTGCATAGCCCAAATGCGACAGTGCGCAGTGGTTGTCCCAGAGGCGCAGTCCTGTTTAGCCCATTAGACTATATCCGAATCCACGACCTTGTAGGCGCGTCCGTGGTGACCATGTTCCATCCTGAGTAACACTCGTTCTTACATGACGGGGAGGGATGCGCATATGCTAGGTTTCCCGCCACAGTGTGACAGTAAAGACCCCGTAAGAAGAACACGTAGTTCTATAGTTGGGGTAACACTGACATTGCGATTGTGAGAGTCTCACAATGGTGAAGGTGGATCTCGTATGCTGCATCCTGGGTAAGGGCGTACCTTTTGTACCAGTAGCGATGCAGCATGGTGCGACAGAAGACATGCTTCTGTGGCAAAGGTGCGCGCTGTGCGCGACAAAGAGGTGCGAACATTACATCCGTCTTCACAACCGACAGAGGACGTCTCCCCTGCGGCAAGATGGTGCAAATATTTAAATCCGTCTTTGTACCGGGCTTGCAATACCTCTTACGTACGATCTGCTTCCAAATATACCTGAGTGACGCGTACGGAAATAGTGGTATTATATACCCTGGTAGCCCCCCAAGTTTGATGGTGCTACTCTTGTAGGAGCATTAAACTTAGTTATTCAAATCCTTTGTTTCTTCGAGAATATCAGGAAGCATATTCAACCTTTTTCTTTTGCCGAATCTTTTTTGCCAATAAGTTTTCCGGTGATGTGAGAGCACGAAACTTGTCGTAGTCATGTCCCACGGATGGCGCCATCTTGTTATACATAATCTGGCGCGGGCTAGATCCAACGACTCTCCCTGGACCATTCTTCGTTTTCTCGAGCCCTGAGTAGACCTGTCAACAAAGAGAACCCGTTAGGAGTGGACCCGAGGCCGTAGCCCCGGGATCCACCTCCGACGGTCAAGTTAGTATTGATGCGATATAGCATACAAGATTTAGGTTTAGAGTAACCTGTTGTGTTGTATTGTGAAGGGAATCCCAACCATATATTTATAGGGCATGAAATAGGGTTTAGGCGTAGAGTGGGTCGCTGTCTGCCGGGCCTGGCCCATTCATGGCCCAGTCCAGACTATACGTCCACATATATATATATATATATATATATTAAAAGATAAGTGTAATTTAATGAAATGATTTTTAGTAATCGGGGTTTTTTCAAGTGTAACCTATACTTATATTTGGAATTATATTAGTATGAACTTATAGTATTTTTTTTTGTTAAGGGTATATTTTATCTTTCGGAATTTACCACTTTTAATTTTGATATTGAAGAACAAAATAAAAATACATGCATATATGCATAAATTATATCTAAAGGTAACATTATAATTTATAATGCAAGCAACTCTTCTATATCATATACTGAAAACGTAATTTGTAATTAAAACCAAATTCATGCACAACTAAAGCTAATAGAATAAATCAAATTAAGAGATAAGTAGCACATATGTTTATAAGTGGCATAAACATTTAAAGTATAAATTGGATGAAACATGAATTACACAGGGATTTTTTGCCGTGAAATATATACAATTTGTTTGTGTGTTGTATACACCAAGTTATTAACCAACATAATTTGCATATATACTATCTATCGCAAACATAAAGTGCGTACATATCACATTTCAATGCAATTTTTTAGTTACAACAACTTATTGGCCATCTTTAACAGAATAACTCTACTTGCTTCTCGGTCTTCTATGGTTTTGTTTGTCCTCGAAATGTAACTGTAAGAACATTTATTAGCAAAAAATCAGTTTCGTAAAAATAACTTTGTGTCAGCCGCCATAATTTTTTCTATCATATTATTAGTCTCATCTAACATAATGGGTAAATCTTTTATAGCAATACGTTGTCATATATGTTACGTTTATGGATAAATATTAATACATGTATGTCTAGTATCGAACCCGAGACAACGGGATTGCACACGTTACGAATGAGAGTTAATGATAAATAATTAATATATATAAAAGGTTGTATATATTTAATTATATAAAAGGTTGTATATATTTAATAGACTAATAATAGCATATAATACTTACAATTAGTTAGATACCAGCACCAAACGAACCTTCAACTTACTGGTATATAAGTTGTACATGATCGAATAAGGTTCATAAGGTTACGGTTTCAATAAAAAAGAGTTGGATAAGTGAAGGGTCGTGACAATGTAGCTGTAAATTTGACTGCATGTATTGACCACATGCATCACCTCATCAATCATTTCTTCAATGATCAGGTTATACTTACAAAGCTAATGGCAATGAGTAGAAATTTCCAAATTTTTATAAAAGTAAATTTGAGCTGTTCCTTTACCTGTGAAAAGACAGGGCAGAATAAATTTCCCAACTGCGTAGAATCTTCATCAATTGAGTAATTAAAACTAAACTGATAAAATACCAAAAGACAAAGGACTATACACAAGTAACACAAATATTCGACAGGAAGCACCTGCAAATTCACATTGCTAAATAAGTTTCAACCATGGCAACCACATAAAAAATATCACGAACAAGGAGAAGTTACTGGTACGGCACCCGGGTGTGTGCATTTCGAGCAGAAAAGGAAAGCATTTTTAAAGCATGATGCACATTCCAGAAACATGACCAGCTCTCATAGCAGAGTTTGACGGATTCAGACCAATTAAAACCGGAAGAATCTGCCCGTAACACGCATGTAATTGCTGAAAGACTGTTAAGGTATAATTAGCCATTAGTGAAGGCATGCAAAACCACATTAGCTAAAGCAGTGTTGCCAATGATCCAGGGTACGAGTAGTCTATAGCATAACGACTGAATGTACATTTATAGGAAAGACGAGTCTCGTTCAATTCTGGACTTCTCAACTTCTCCACTTCTTAATGTGATTAGTGCATGCTCAGAAGTTCCGGTCTTCATTTTTTTTTTTCTTTTTCTTCTTCTTCTTAATAAAGAAATGCTTCAAGGTGGTTCTTAATAAAGAAATGCTTCAAGGTGGTGTGTAAAAAAATCTTGTTAACAAGATTAAACCATTGCCGTATTCTAAAAAAAGGAAAAAAATTTAGGACTTCATGCTGCGAGTCAAGTTTCACAAAGGAAAGCTAAAGAATGAGAAACAAGCATTGTATCCTAAGCAAAAGCTACACAAAATATGTCAGTCAACCAAAAATCTAGTAAAGTAATTAGCATGTGCAAATTTACAAATTAGGGTAGATATTGGTAATTAATATACTCTAATATTAGACGATAAGATAGTTACATAGTAGTTGTTTTAGAGTTCCAGTCTAAGTTGAACAAAAACATGTAAACATAAAGATGATAAGAAACTAAAAATCCTTTGCTGCTGGTGCTGCTTTCCTTATCTTCTTGCTTTTCTTTCTTTTCTCAATCGACTCTTCTGGTTAATTTTCTTCTTTTCCTTCTCCTTCCTCTCATTCTTTTTCTTCTTCTTCTCCTTTAGGATTTCATATTCTTGTTTTCGTTTTTTTTCATCCCTAGCTGATTCAAAAAGCTGATGGATAAGCCATTCATGGTCTCCAATAGGCGTATACTCGTATATTTTTCCATTAGCTCCGAAGTTTTCTCCACCAGCTTCCAAATCGTATGGTACGTAGGGGCGATCTCTTTGCTTCAAATAATGTCTCCACTCTTCCTCTGCAAAAAATTCATCGTTCAACAACGATAAATCCGCCATCTTTTTTCTTCAAGTTTTAGGGTTGCTAGACTTTGTGTTTGCGGGGAAGGAAGACAAGGGGATCGACAATATTTATACACTAAAGTCCTTCTACCCAACCGACATGCTTAAGGCCTTAAGCAACCGACATGCTTAGATTTAAATAAAATTTGTTTGTTACGAGGGGATTGGTTTTAGACTTTTAGTGGCGATTTAGAGTACGTGATTGGTGCCATATTATTCTGTTACGTGGGGTTTTCTGTTACGTGGAGTACATTAAAACAAAATATAAAATACTACACTTAAATCACCATAGTATCTAAATCTAAACGACATATACCTTTAAAACAAATTTGTCTAGTCATAAAAACTTAAATTTTTTAAAAAGAAGTAAAGTTGATTTTCCAAAATATCCTTTAAAATAATTAACTTACATAAATTTAAATGTAAAAATACAATTAAATAATAATGAAGACATTTTATTAAACTTTGGAGACCTTTTTAATATTCTTTAAGATAAATAACTTAAAGAGTTAATTACATAAATCGTCCTTGTGGTTTGCTGATTTTTACGTATCTTGTCCATGTACCTTTTTTTAAGCGGGTTTGGTCCCTGTGGTTTTTGATTTTTACGGATCCTGTCAAAATTTCGACCCGACTCCTAACGATCGTTAAAAAGGACCTAACTTGACATTGAATAACTAACGTAAGGGCTAACCTTGTAATTTGAATTTTCCCTCTCGAAATACAAACCTCAAGGACGATTTATGTAATTTACTCTTGAATATATATATATATATATATATATATATATATATATATATATATATATATATATATATATATATATATATATATATATATATATATATATACACTAGACGAGTACCCGTGCATAGCAACGGGATTTTATAGCGACACTTAGTTTATTGATAAAAAAAGTTTATAGGTTATATCGTCCTTCCCTTGGTAACCTTTTGGATCATGGTATTTTATTGCAGCTGTGCGATTTTGCCAGAGTTCGGAGAGTTTTCCTTTGTAAACTAAACCAAATCCACCATCTCCGATCTGACTTTCTGTACTCTTTACTCCAATGGCCAACCTGATCTCCTCCAGTGGAATTCTAAATTTCTTTAGATTTTGATCATGGTAGCTTTGTATAGGAACGGTAGACGCAGCCCCATGGTTCTGTCAGCAGAAACAAAACCGAGTTTGCTTAGAGGTACTCAGGTGATTTCTATGACGACATGAATGGATATTTACTTATTTCTATGACGACATGTATGGACATTTACTTATTTCTATGACCATGCATTCTTTAAGCAAACAGATGTTTGATAGGGGAAAGAAGTATCACTTTAACTGAAAAGACCTTCAAGTTTTTGAAAAACAATGAGGACATGTTATTGAAGCAATCAACATGTGTCATGACATTTGGTGGAGCAAATAATCATGATGTATGATCATACGTGATAATTTACCTCCTAACTTATGAAACAAAATATGCTAGCTTAAAAATGAAGAGACTTACTTGAATATCCAAAGCTTTCTCAATCCACAAGATGATCCTATCCATTGTAGGGCGATCCTTTAAATTGAAGCTGATGCATCTATATGCAATGTCTATGAACTTATGGAATGAACGTCTGTCAATATGATCATTTATATGGGGATCAATTAGCTTCTCTGGTCCATCATCATAGTAGCGCCGAACCAAATTTATCAGATTTCCAGGCTTGTCATCTCCAATGCTCTTCTCATAAAAGACCAGCATCCCACTCAACATTTCAAACAGTACAATGCCGAAGGAGTACACGTCTGACGCTGTACTCAGGATGCCACTTTCAATGTGAATGGGATCCATGTAAGAGGGAGTACCTGCAACATTTGTATAGATTTTGGTGTGTTGCTGATTTTCGGGGACTTGTACTGACAAACTGAAACCGCAAATCTTGGCTTCCAGCTTATCATCTAACAATATGTTTGAGCTATTAATATCTCTGTGTATTATCATGCAATGCTCCTTATGACCGGAGTGGAGGTACTTGATTCCTTTTGCTGCCCCCAGACAGATCTTAAGCCGCTGTGCCCACGTTATATGACGGCTCTTCCAAGGGTCTTGGAGATGGTGATCAAGGCTTCCGTTGGTAGCATATTCAGAAACTATAATCATCTCATTGCCTTCATTACAGTAACCAACAAAAGGGATGATGTTTTCATGCTCAAATCTGGATATCATCTTAAGCTCGTTGTGGAACTCTTCCGCACCTTTGTAATCATTCCGACCAAAGCGTTTGATTGCAGCTGTTTGATTTTTCCAAGGCTCCGGTAGTTTTCCTCTGTATACCAAAGAAAATTCACCATCTCCAATCTGAGCCTTTGGATTGAAGTTTCTGGTGGCCAAGTGGATCTCCTTGAGTGGAATTAGAAAGCTTTCTAGGCTTACACTGGAAGAAGATATTGTAATTTGATACTGGTGGCTTTGTATGGTAAAAGGAGAAGCAGCTCTGCGGTTCTGTGAATATAGGACAAAACCATGTATGCTTAGCGGTGCCCGTTTATTTTAGACATTTTCTTACATTTAACAATAACAATAAAAAAATTACTTCCTATGCTATTAATATATCCGTGCAGGTGCGGTTTTTGGGTAGATAGTGTAACAGTTAATAATATTTCAATAACTTTGTTTTGAAATTAAATATTGTGACAATTCACAAATACTTATATTACCCGAACACACACCGAGTTTTTACATATTTTTTTTTCATTATGTGTTAATATCGATTAATATTTTGTATAGATCTTTGTTTCACGAAGAATTTGACTTTGTTAATAGGCATGGCGTTTATGTTGATCTTGTTTAAATTTAACTATTAATATCATGTTTTAGACATGCTCTGTGTTTAGTATCACATAACGACCTTGAAAAAAATGTGTCGTTGTTATATGTAGAACTTCATCTATTTATTTCCATCTCACAGAAACGTGTGATGTCGTGCCTTCATTTTGAAATATATACTCCTGTTAATAATAGTTTACGCCAATTTTTAAACTCATACGCGGGTTAAACTTATAAAAAGGAATAACATGAGTCGTTATTGAATGTGGATAGTTAAAAAAGAATACTTTTTCGGGATATCCTTAGTTAATCTCATAAAGAAAAATAAAATGAGCCGTTCGTATATGTATTATCTCGTGTATTTATTTACATGTCATAAACTCATAATATTTATAAATAACAACAAAAAAATTGTTATGTAAAGTACGGGGGTCAGGGGTTTAAAGTCTAGGTGATATTTATTAAATTTATAAAGTTATTAAAAACAAGAAAACTGATAAGTATACTTCAATTAAAATCTAACAAGTAAAGTTTATTAATTACCACTTCCCTTTTTAAGTTTTTAATACAAGATTGACATACATGTTTTTTAACACATTTTATTAGGCCGCAATTGACTTTTATTGGCCAATAGGAATGCTCAATTTTGCTACGTATGCAGAATGACGTACTCCCATTGGTTCAACTGCAAATTGTTGGGTTCTTTTTCAATTTGTGGAATTCTCTTATATTATATAAGAGATTATTTGCTGTTAAATATTTAGTTTTCGCAAGATTGGGAATGAAACTCGTGATTTTGAGGTTATGATGTAAAAGTTTTTAGGATATGTTAAACAATATAGGATTCAAAATACTTATCATTATTATATATCAAACAAAATATCCTTCAAATAACTAGATGAAAATACTTACTTGAATATCCAGTGCCTCCTCAAGTTGTTTAATGACTGTGTCCATCTTTGGGCGTTCCTTACGATTGAAACTAATGCACTGATACGCAATTTCCGTAAAAGTAAGAAATGAATGACCATCGATTTGACCACTTATGCACGGATCAGTTAACTTTTCTAATCCATTTCCGTAGTACTGTCGGACCAAATTTATTAGAGTCTGTGGCTTATCATCTCCGATTCCCCTTTCATAATGAACCATCATTCCGCTCAACATTTCAAACATTACCACTCCAAATGAGTAAATAACTGACTTTTTGCTTATGAAGCCGGTTTCATAAAACATGGGATCCAAGTAAAACTGGAAACCCCTGGTTACATGTGACTGATTTGCAGGGCCTAATTTTGACAAACCGAAAAAACTAACTTTGGCTTCCATATTCTCATCTAACAATATCAGGTGGCTCTCGAAGTTTTGTTGTATTATTGGGGGATCCTTACCTCGACCTACGTGAAAATAGTTGAGTCCTTTAGCCGCACCTATGCAAATCTTTAGGCGTTGTGCCCATGTTATGCAACGCCTCATCCTAGGGTCTTGGAGATGATCATCAAGGCTTCCATGGAGAGGATACCCATAAACCACAATCCTCTCATCGCCTTCATTACAATAACCAATGAAAGGGATGATGTTTTCATGGTTCAAGTTGGATTCCACCTTAAGCGTGTCGAGAAACTTGTGCTCTACTTGGTAAGCATTCGGATGGAACCAATAGATGGCAGCTTTGAGGTTTCGCCAATGTTCTGAGAGCTGCCCTTCGTAGATGGCTGAACCAAGTTCCAACTTGCTGATCAGATTTTCTGGACTGAAGTTATTGGTGGCCCGCTTGATCTCCTCTAATGGAATTAGAAATTTTTCAAAATTTCTAAATTGGTGGCCGCTTTTTGTGTTAATAGTAGATGCATCTACTTTTAGTTCCTATCAATATACACAAAACAGAGTTTTAGTACGAAGTATGGTCTGACTTTGCTCTTTGCTCATAATATGATACTTAAACAATGGCAACTTAAAATATGATAATTAGAAAAGACTAGAGAAAAGTTTTTTGACATAGTAATCCCACTACTTCACATGTTATTGTCATGTATTAGGATCCCTCACTTTAGATGAGGTATAACCCCAAAAAAAAAATTTAGCTGGTTCTTTCCATTAGAGGAGATTAAGCGGGTGACCCGCTTGATCTCATTAACTAAAGGGTTTTTAGAGACAAGTCTCATTTTGAGAAATGATATGATATTACATTATAAGTTGTGCATGAATCCATTGAAATTAAATGAAAAGACTTACTTGAGTATCAAAGATTTTCTCAATAAAATTTATGATCATATCCATCTTAGGGCGATCTTCCAGATCTAAGCTGATACATTTGTATGCTATTTCTGTAAACATGTCAAGAGAACGACTATCAATTTGATCTCGTATATAGGGATCAATCAACTTGTCTACTCCATCCTCATGGTACTGATGGACCATATTTATCAGAAATCGGGGCTTATCATCTCCAATGCTCCTGCGACGATAAGCCAGCAACCCCGTCAATATTTCAAATAGTACAACTCCGAACGAGTAAGCATCTGATTCTACCATGAGGTTGCCGCTTTCCACGTAAATGGGATCCACATAAAACCGGGTACCAACAATAATTTCAGATACTTGTGGCTGACTTTTTGAGACTTTTAATATTGAAAGACCAAAACCGCAAACTTTAGCTTCCATATTATCATCTAACAATATTTTTCCGCTCTTGACGTTTCTGTGTATTACTATGCCGCGATCCCCAAGACCTGAATGGAGGTACTGGAGTCCTCTTGCTGCCCCTATGCAAATCTTTAGGCGACCTGCCCATGTTAAGCAACTTCTGTTATCCTCATAGCGAAGATAATCCTCAAGGCATCCATTGACAGCATACTCGGTAACTATAATCATCTCATTGCCTTCATCACAGTAACCAATGAAAGAAATGATGTTTTCATGGTGGAAGCTAGACATCATCTCAACTTCATTACGGAACTGTTCCTCTCCTTGGGTACCACCCTCTCGAACATGACGTTTAAAGGCAGCTACACGATTTTGCCAGCGTTCAGAGAGTTGTCCTTTGTAAACAATACCAAATCCACCATATCCGATTATATTCTCAGGACTGAAATTTTTGGTGGCCAACTTGATTTCCTCCAGTGGAATTAGAAACTTTTCAAGGTTTAACCCTGACAAAGACATTGTTATGCTTTATATTGGTGATTATGTATGAATGATTATGGAGCTGTGAACATAAACAGAACTGAGTTTGCTTAGTAATGATTTGATCCACCCTTGTGACTCTACTAATATTGTCCTCTACTCAATAAAATATAATTGACTCTTGACTTGAACAAGTCTGGTGAATTATTGTACCCAACCACTTGCCACTTGACATGTTATGTAGTAAGGGTGTGTTTGGTATCCCACTATGGGAATGAATCTATGACTTTGAAAGTCATAGATGTTGTTTGGTTGGTTATGGGGCCCACCACAATGGAATGAGGATACCCATGATATGTGAGTTTCCTCATAGGTGTATGATGTTGTGAGTATCTGGATACCCATAAAAAGTGATATCTACATACCCATTTCCATTTCATTCTATTCTCAAACCTATATACCTATAGTGATTCCATCAAGCATACCAAATGCACCCTAAGTATTTAGAGTGGGTTCGGTTTGTAAATGGGTTTGGCATTAATATAGTATTTGGATTTGATGTACCAAAGAAAAAATAATCTATTTAATTATTAACCAGTAAATTTATTTAAAAAAAATAAAATTTAATTTAAAACTATATTTTTATAATGTTTAAAAATAAAAAAAGATAGAATAATACAAAGAGAAAAAGAAGTGAGTCCCACCAATTTTCACAAAACCTACCCTACTCCCTCCTAAATCCTAAATACTTTTCAACCAAACAATTAATAAAGGTGCCTTTGGTTTATAGGTGGGATTGAAATTGAATTTGGATTTGAGAAAGGTTTGAAAAAAATAAGAATGAGAAAAAAAAAATTTGAATTAAATATTACTCATTTTATTTATAAAATAAGTAGGATATTATTAATATTATTTTAAAATAAAACAAAGATATAATAATATGCGGTCCCACTATAAAAGAAAAAATTAATAAAATCTAATTGGATGATATCACCCGAAAAGCGTGGAGGTGGGATTGTATCTATCATTGAAAGTGGTGGAGTCAAGGAATCAAAAAGGTACCAAACAAGTTATTTGATATTTCTTTCAATCTATACCCACTCATACCCGGATACTAAACGGCTCCTAAGTTCAAATCAAAGCAAACCCCACTCCAAAGTGCAAACGCCCCCTTATTATATACTCTCCTTAACAAGACAATATAGATGCAATAATCGAGCCATAGGCCGGCAGATTTTTTTTTTTTGAAGGGCAATATATTTCCGAGCGAAACCAAGAACAATTACAAAACGAGGCATCCACTATATTAACAAGATACTTAAGAATAGTGGACCCTAAAAGAAAAACAATACATTTAAATTTGAATGCAGCCAACAATAACAAAAACTAATATACATACAAAACTTAAGCTGCTAAAAAAAAAAACTAAGAGCATATTTATCCCAGTGAGGTTAATTTATCCCATATTTTTAATTTGCAATTGAATATTAAAGAAATTCAAGAAAAACTACACCAAATAAACAATCCCAAAGAATGACATTAAAACTCATATTTATCCTATAATTATTAGAAAATGCTTATCCATTTAGATAACTTCTTCACATGACGTGAGTTTTAACGTTTGAGAGTTAACCACAAACGGGCAACTATACAGCCTTATGCGGTAACTAATTTCAAGCAGGACAATTTAGGTTGTGTTGTGTGAGATTCAGACGGTCTTACAGTTAAACTAGCTAAATTTCGTTGATCAAGATCACTGCGACCAACCCACAAAATTTGAGGTGCGAGAGATCAAAGGTGAATTCTGCACGATTGTACATTAAGCATATACTAAAACTTCACTTGTAGTGTAGTAAATAATATCAAGCTAATCAAATTTAGTGTAAATGAATATGTAAATGACTTACAGACTCTCGAGTCTTGACTAGATTTGGAAGTTAACTGAAACATACCCACCATGAGCTTCTGAACCTGGTTCACCAGCAATGCCACCTTCGCAGGTCTGATAGCTGCATGAATAATAACAGTTAGTGACTTTAGCGTTTTAGTTGTATAACATGATTGCAGTTTTATAACATCTATCACTCACTAAATGATATTTTCAGAAGATCCTTCGGTAAAAGCTAGAATTAGTTTTTTGGCTATAGAAATGTGCAAGTAAGTTGAAATGATCAGCTCTATATAAAACTTCAGTAGCAAGAAAATGCAAATTACATTAACCCACCTCCTCCTTTTCAGTTTCGATTTGCTCCACCTATATACAATTACACACTCCAAAATGAAATCAAACTTCAAAAGAAAAGAAGATGTGAAAAGATGTCAAATACTATTTTCTAATGACCAACATTCAAGCACCTGAACATTTCTGATGTGATGCTAACGACAAATGCGCACAGTCCAGTAAGGAACTAAATGCAATTTTCCAAAAAAAATGTGGTACGTGCAGTCTAGAAGAATCCGTAAAACGAAAATCATCAACAGGTTGGTAGATGATGTTAGGTGAATCTGTAATAGCACGTAAAATTGTGCTTAACAAGGATACCATGTGAGGCAGATGATTTAAACTAAAACCAGGTTGTTGTTTGTTCAATATATACGACTATACCACGTGCTTGATTACTACGAGAAGATCAGCCAATTTACATACTTGTTTTGCAAATTATACCACTTTGGACCCATTACCCAACCCGTCCCACCAATCAGTTTTTTCATCTCCAAAGAAACCCGATCTTGTTTACCTGAATAACATCAGTTTCACCATCTTGAATTCACTTTGGTCAAGTATTCAATTTCTTCTATAGTGAAGGAGCACGAAGGTCATACTTACAAAGTTAATGGCAATGAGTAGAAATTTCAAGATTTTTTTTTAAAGTAAGGATGAATTGCATATATATACCCAATATGAAACTTGTATATTTGCATATTTCCCCAAAATACAAGATTTTAATGCATATTGCACAATGGTGCTTAAGCATTTTTTTGAGGAAATATGCAAATATGCAAGTTTTAGTGGGTATACATGTAATTGCCCCTAATTCGAAAACGATCACTGCATATTATGGTTAAACTGTTTACATGAGTCTTACCAGTTTTGCTTTAGTAACCAAAACAGGAGAAAACAAAAACTTTCGAGTTGATTGTTTTCCATCGTTTGCTTGCTATGGTGAGCCGTATATTTATGGGACGCCTGCTTTGGAGTTTCCTGATTTGATTAAATGGCGGTTCATGATGGGAGAGAATGTGATCCGGATAGTAGGACATGGAGGCCTGCTGAGATGGTTGTTGAGTATTTGAAGGAGTGGCTTAAGGTGACGTTTGGTGATCGGGTTAAGTGGGAGGATGGACCGATGATTAGTCAGTCGTGCTTGTACTCGATGACACCGCATGTGGATTATGTGACTGATTTTTTGGGGGTGGGTTCGGTGAGGATGTGGTTTTCAATAGCATCTGAGGAAGGTTTTGGGATTTCCAGGACTGAAACTGTTTCGACAGTTCCATTACAAGAACGTAACATGACAGAATCTTTACTGTAAGCAATTTCCACAGCCTTTTGTGATGGGCTACTACTAGTTCCAGAAGGTTGACTGCAGGTATTGCTACTAGTGCCAGAAGGTTGACTGCATGTATTGACCTCATCGATCGTTTCTTCAACAATCAGGTTACAATTACAAAGTTAATGGCAATGAGTAGAAATTTACAGATTTTTTAAAAAGTAAATTTGAGCTGTTTCTTTTCCAGTGAAAGACAGGACAAATAAATTCCCAACTGCGTAGAACCTTGTCAATTGAGTAATTAAAACTAAACTGATAAAATACCAAACGACGAAGGACTAAACACAAGTAACCTTAAATATTCGACAGGAAGCACCTACAAATGTACATTGCTAAATAAGTTTCGACCATGGATAAATCTCCTTTTTGCAGAAACAGCTCTATATCTGAATAGATACAGATGGCAACCACATAAAACATATCACAAATAAGGAGAAGATTAAACCATTGCAGCTTATCCCTTTTCAACATAACTAAATAACTGAATCACATGAGTCAAATATAAGTTGGAACGGCAGTATTGCCGTATCCTAAAAGAGGATAAAAACCAAAATTTGTGCCGCGAGTCAAGTTTCACAAAGAAAAAAGCCGAAAATCATTAACAGGTTGACAGACAATGTCAACACATAGGTAAAAGAAACATAAGCAAAAGCTAGACAAGATGTGTCAACCAAAAATCTACCAAAGTAAATTAGCATGTGCAAAAACATAGTAGTTGCAGTACATAGTATAGTTGTTTTAGAAAAGAATAATAATGCATGTCATCGATCAGAACAAAAAAACATAAGAAACTAGATATCATATGCGGCTGCTGCTTTCCTTATCTTGTTGCTTCTCTTTCTTTTCTCAATCCGATTCTTGTCCCTTGTGATCTTGTTAATTATCCTCTTTTTCTTCTTCTTCTTCTCCACCTTCTTTAAAGATTCTTGTTTTCGTTTTTTTTCATCCCTAGCTGATTGAAAAAGCTGATGGATGAACCATTCATGGTCTCCCAAAGGCGTATACTCGTATATTTTTCCATTAGCTCCGAAGTTTTCTCCACCAGCTTCGAAATCGTATGGTACGTAGGGACGATCTCTTTGCTCCAAATAATGTCTCCACTCTTGCTCTGCAAAAAATTCACCATCCCACATTGATAAATCGACCATCTTTTTTCTTCTTAATTTTTGGGGTTTTCCTACTATGTGTTGGGAAGAGAGGGGGTCGACAATATTTAAACAGACAATTTCAGATTAGTACTTGCCCAACCTGATAACCGACATGCAAATATTTAACCGACTTCCAAAAAACCATATATGGTGGTGGTTTAATAAACGGTTAGTTAAAAAATAATAATAATAATAATAATAAAATAAAATAAATATATATTTTTATTTTTTTTAATTTTTTTAACTTAACGGGTTAATTAAGTGGGTTAGCCATTTTCCAACCAAACACCCCGTGTTTAATAAAGTATTTACGAATAGACTTACTAATTTTCATAAATACCTTAAAGGACAAGTTACGCTATACGGTGTCGTGGGCTGATGTCATGGTAAGTGTTGTCAAATTATTATTTTTTTTTTTCATAACATCATAATCTGTAATTCAGCACTAAACACTCATATTTGTAATTCAGCACTAAACACTCATATTTCTAACAAAAGTGATGTTCATGAATAAAAGTGATGTCATGGGCTCACACATAACCCAAAAACACAAATACAACACAAAAGTAATACTCAACGCATGTACCGGTGGATGCAATGCGAGAGCTGATGGCACGATATCTGGTATGCGTCTGACGTCATAGAGTGGGTTGGTTCCATGGCACCAAGGCAAACCGCCAAGGGTACCGTAGCTTAATAAAGTAATTATACTTCTTTTCATGATAAATTGCCATGACTAAATAATCGTGAGAAATTTTCAAGATACGTACTAAATAATCATGACAATAATCGCGAGATGCTTTCAAGATTTTCAAGATAGATTGCCATGACTAAATAATCATGGCATAAAATGCAAGCCACTTTGCTCTCGGTAGCAAGTTTGCAAAAATAATTATAATTAGGTAAGTACAAAAAGTAACATATATATGTTACTAAATAATCATGAGATATATATATGTTACTAAATAATTGATAATCTTTTCGAGCTTTTAAGAGATATATATGTTAAGTTATGTATATTTCAAGGGCTTATAGGTAAATACACTAAGAATAAATATTTATTTATAATGTGTCGAGCTTTCGAGTCGAGCTCATTTCGAATTCAAATCTCATCTTAGATTTTGTAGGGTTAACGGGGAAAGCCAAAGAAATTTTCTATGGCATTATTCTTATAGGGTGTTGGAGTATTTGGAGAGCGAGGAACCGTATAAAGTTTCAAAACAAGAAGTATAGGATGGTAGACATTATTAGTGAAGTTAAAGAGTTGGGTTTTCTTTGGGCTAAAAATCGAGCTAAAGTTTCCTCTTTATCTTGGGTAGATTGGTGTAATTTTGTAATTATGTAAGCGGTTTTGCCGTTGTTTGTGCTGCCCCGTCTTGTGGGTTGGCGGTTGTTTAATGAAGTTCACTTTTCAAAAAAAAAAAAAAAAAAAAAAAAACACTAGATATGTTGGATATAGTATGTCAAAATCAGTATTTATAAATTAAATTAAAAAAAAAAATTAAAAAAAATAAATAAATAATCAATCGATATTTTTCAATATGTACTAATGAGAAATATGTATCACACATATAGATGATGATAGAATAAGGTCCCCCCATGTAAGTTGGACAATCAAAAACTCTACTATAAAGAAAACGGAGTAATAAAAGAACACGGTGTATAGTGTAGGGTATGCAATGTTTTCTCATTCATAAAAATGTAACAAAAGAACACTTTATAGCAAGAATGATTGTTATAAAATTCAATTTACAACAGATAATGGATATTTTGTCAAAAAAAAATAATAAAAAAATAAAAAAAATCTAAAGTAAACAAAATTTGGTTCTACAAAAGTAGTCAAAAAGTTGAACTTTTACTCCTTTATTGGTTAAAAATGACAGTAACTCTTTTTTTAGCAAAACTTACCATATACGGAGTATATGTTATCTTTTTTATATGCCCGAAATTAGTAGATACCTCCATCTTAACAAATTTAGTATTTTATGTTAACATTTTTTTGTCAATTCAGCATTAACCTTTAGTTCCCCAAAAAAATTGTAAAAAATAAAATAAAAAATCATAATAATAATAAATAAAAAAGTACGGAGACGGAATAAATGAGAGAAAATAATAGGTGAG
The DNA here is from genome assembly GCA_014162995.1 of Artemisia annua. Taxonomy (NCBI): domain Eukaryota; kingdom Viridiplantae; phylum Streptophyta; class Magnoliopsida; order Asterales; family Asteraceae; genus Artemisia; species Artemisia annua. The sequence continues at coordinate 12,529 of LBNU01020943.1, read as the reverse complement.
AAGTAAATATCATTTTTTTATTTGGTGTATACACTAAAAAAAGAGGAAAATGTGTATTTTTTTTTTTTTAATTTTATTACTTTCGCTCTATCTTTTCCCAACTTTTGGAGGAAATGAAAACTTGAAAACACATTTTTTTTTCTTAGTTCCTTTCAACTTCTTTTTCCTTTTTCTCTATCTTTTCCCAACTTTTGGAGGAAATGAAAACTTGGAAACACATTTTTTTCTTAGTTCCTTTCAACTTCTTTTTCGTTTCTCCAAATGAAAACTAGGAACAAAGCGTGGCATTAAATCCAATTTTCTGAACATATAGGAGATATTGCAGACAAAAATAAAACATACAACAAAATATAGAATTTAATAAACATCATTCTCTTTTTTTTTCATCAAAACAAACCTCCCGTGAAAAAGGGCAATAAATTCAAAATCGCATGAACAACCTACCTTAGTATTTAAAATGAATACTGTTTACCTTGTGACATTTCACTATTATTATCCCAGTACTTAAGTCATTTTTAAAACAGAGTATTTCACAAAGTATATTATAAAATTCCGTATAATTTAAAATAACTTCACATACATACATATGGGTCTACTTTAACATTTAATAAGGTATATGTTCTTTTTGAATATTGACTTGTGGTACTCATGTTCATCAAAATTATAGAATTAATTAACCAAATTCCTAAACTCTTAGTAACATATAATTCTTGCTTAATCTTATTTTTAGATTTATAAGCGACTTATAAAGGTGTGAATTGGCGAGGACATCCTGACCCGGAGGCCTTTTGCCATCGTCCACCCTACTAGGAATAGCTCCAACTAGTGGCCACCAACTGGAGTGAGCACGAGCCTAGACTTGAACCCGTGACCTTTTATCCACAAAATCTCTCCAGCAGGCCCTTAAGTTTTTCAGAGGTGGGTACGAAATGAGTCAAAGCCCTTTGGTGTTTAATAATAAGCGACTTATATTTCATAAGCTCATTTTTTCTGACATGTTTTTCATCTTTAAATCACAATAAGCTCTTAAGTCAGAAAAGAGCTTATAAAAACATAACATAGGAACATAAAACTAAGAATGCATCACAGAAACACAAACACAAGCACATGCACATATATTAAAAAACATATTATATAATATATAAACAATATAAAAAAACAAAACATGCCTGTAGATAAAGAACCACCGTGTGTCGTGGTAATGAGAGCTTCATGATAACGCCGGTGAAGAGTATCCGGCGAGTGTGAGTATATTTAGGCGGTTTAGTTGGTGAGTTGTGTGAGAGACAAACAAATTTAAAGAATTTATAGCACTGAATTTAAGTACGAAACATAAAGGGTATTTATGTCATTTTAGCATTAAGTGATTGAATGAGTGACACAACTGTACTTCGCTTTCGGTTATTTACTTTTGGCCATTCTCCACATGCTACATAGCCCAAATCTATGTAAAACCTTTGACATAAATTTTTAACACTTTTGTTTCTCATGTTTTAGCTTTATTCCCAAAAAAAACATAATAAGAGTTAAATAAAATATATTTCTAAAAATAATAATAAAATGTTAAGCTATTACTACTATTTTTCAATCTCATTTTACATTTATTTTATACTACTAAGTGTTATTTTGCTTGCATACAGGCAACAGGTTTTAGCAAAATCCGGTTGCATTAATATTTATGTGTGTTTTTCGGTTTTGTTTTCAAGACAAACCATGATGGAGACAGTTAAGCGGTGGTAGTTCAAGTCAATCGGAAGTATTATTTCAATTTTGTATCCCGTTCACGTTTTCTTAATGAATGTGTGTTTAGTTTACGGGTTGTTTATAAATGTGGCACGTGTTACTTGAGCGTGTTAAACACAACCAACCAAACTTAATAATATTATTTAGATTGTAAGAGTCATCATTTATCTTTAATATCATTTCACATCATTTGTTTTAGCTTTAGTAATATTATTACTTTGCTTTCAACAAGTTGCAAGTGTTAGTCTTACAAAACATAGCATTGAAATAAGTTTTTGTCATTTTTGTTCGCATGTTTTAGCTTACTAAAAGATATTGTTTACCAAAATATTTGATCTATTATTACCATCATCATATATAG
>LBNU01020942.1:106018-120693 GCA_014162995.1 Artemisia annua | reverse complement strand
TCAGTCTTTTTCTCAGGCTTGAAGGAATCACCAGTTAAGATGATTTCCCACAAAGCATAATCTTGGATGAGAAAGTACTGCTCTATCATGATCCTCCACATCTCAAACTCATTGAGTTTAAGTTTAGGAAGCCTTGGAGCAGAGTTGGACTGACTGTTTTCCATCTCCATAGTCTTAAGTGAATTGGTTAAGCTTGTTCCTTGGATCTTCGAAATCAAAGTATCAGAACCTGGCTCTGATACCACTTGGTGGATCTAAACACACTCCTTGTGTTGGTGATACTTTGAGTAATACTAACAAGCACGCAGAATTTACTTATTAGCACTTAGAAGATTTGCTTTGTATGTTGTTGTATGAGTAAGAACAGTTGTATATAAGTGACACAATGTTTAACCAAACTTGTAGCTTCAATATATTGAATACGAGTGATCTGAATATCACTAGGGTTTACACCTTGAAGCTCTTAGAAGCACGTACCAATAACAATGACCTAGGATCTCCTTTTATAGAACAAGCAGTCCTTTACAAGATAAGTATTAAGCTATCTAAATAGAATAAACACAATATCTTTTCTATACTTAGCTATACGACTACATAAGTTATCTAATAGCAGTGGTAATAATATGTACTAGCAGTGGTAATGTGTTTCCACTACTAGTGCATTCTTCAGCAGTGTCTTCCACAATACTATCAGTGGTAACTTTATTCCCAACAGATTGTCATGTATAATGACTAATATATGACAAACTGAAATGCAGAAAGACAAAATGAAATTGGGGTAAAAAAACTAACTTTGGACGATTTAGTGGAACAAAAAACAGTGCATTGCTCATTTACGGCAAATGAAACATTATAGAGTTATTCAAAGAAAAAGGATATTGATATCTAATCAAGAGAAAAAGATGATATTGTGAGTTTCTAGTTGAAAAATAAAAGACCCTACTTATTATTGATTACACGAAAACACGTTGAAAATTATATATAAACTTTCAACACTAGATTACATCCATGGTGCATTGAAATTTGTATCACAAGAGGCCACTAAATTAAATAACAGGGGCTGTAATTAAAATCCGCTAAAATATCTAATCCATAACCAGAAACCAAATTTGATAACCCCTTATTGCACAATTAATGTTTGTTCACATAGTAAGTGTCTCTGAGCCCGTTATTATGTACATTATTAATCATCGTCATGCACACTATATTTTGGGGGCCGTTATAATGTAATTTTACAAAGGCATATCGTGTGTTTTAATAGTGATGTCGTAGTTTTAGTTTTATATAGTGTAAAATTATTATCACTTGTCAAGTGTATTAATTTCTATTTACTCGTCATTCCATTAAACATAATTTTATTTTATTTTATTTTTATTTTCTTGATATTAATGATATGAGTCATCTCATGTTCAAGTGGAAATGAAGCAACGGTATTTGTAGGACCGTAGAACAACTTAAAAACTCTAATCTTTGGTACCTTTGGTGACTTGTATGTTGTATGTTTAGAGAGAGAGAGTAGAGAGAGAAAGAGGAGGAGAGGATTCTAAAAACACACATTCATTTCACACACAAGCAAATACACAAATGAGGTGTGTGGTGGATTTTATACTTCATACAATAGGGCCTCATGGGCTTTCTTAGGCTTGGGCTGGGACTTGTTTTCCTTAACATATTACAAGGCTTTTATCATAACTCTTAACTTATTAGATTAACAAGTCCAACGCCCAATATTAATTATTATAACTATTTCTAATACAAACACACCATATTACAAATATTAGAACGACCATCACTTTTTCTATAAATCTTAAATGCTAATAATCTCCCCTAAGGGATGGGGTTGTTCGAATGAAGCTCCATGTGATTTGGTCTTCTTTTTTCTTTGTCGTCGAGCTATGTGTGTCGTTGTAGAATAGTCTTTACTCTTCGTTCCTTCATGCTTTGTGATCATTGATGAATGACTTTTCTTCATTCTTTGTTCTTTGTTGTGGTAGATTCATCTGCCTTACGTCATGTCTTTGTCTTTGATGGATAAACTCCTTTCCAACATGCTCATACGTATTTAGTCTTTGTCATACATACATTTTTTGTTCCCGTTCTTTCACTTTGATCTATGTCACTTTACTTTGTAGATTCTTCTTTTTGGCATAGAATCTTTCTTTGACCGTTGCTATCTTTGATCTTTGTGAGAACTTTCCTTTGACTTTGAGATGTATGTATGAGCATGTGGAAATTAGTGTGGTGGTGGTGATAATGATGAGGTGATGGTAGCTGCATGAAAATCGTTAGTCATAAACAACCGGTACTTACAGGTTCGGAATTAGAGATTGTCAACAGCATAGTGTGAAGACTCCTTCTAATCCTTACCATGGCCGTTCCAAATCGGATACCCCCGAAAGGGCTTACACAGACATACCGAAGTACACCCACGATTAGGTGAGTCGCTGGAGATCACCCCATGACTGTAGACCATTTTGGAACCACCGCAAACACTAAGCGTAACCCATAAAGAATTACCGAAGTGACCTGCTGTCAGGGCTGTTTGATGTTGACCATGGCAGGAGTTTTCGTTCAATCATTGAGAAATACATAAGTAAATTCTCTCATAAACGTTCTTGGAAGATTGCTAAGATCTGCGTAGGACTCGATAATCTACAACTGGTGTCCATTGATTTAGAACCACCATTGTAGTAATGTTAAGTGTTTCTAAGAGATCTTTGATGTAATCTCGGGGCTCTAGACTCAATAAGTGCACAATTGGTTTCCTATGCGGAGGCATGGAGCAGAGGGCCTTCTTTTCAATATCAACCATCTCTAAGAGACAGGTCGATAGATTATGCAAGGTTCTCCGTGAGAATGAAACAAGTTCCTTTTGAGAGATACTCGAGTGGCTAGAAGGTTTAAGTGCAGTGCGTCACTGGGTCCATGACGTCTTGTCTTCAATACCGGTGTCACCTTAGCAACAACCAGTAGCATATGAGTTGAACCCGGTGTCTTCCCTAAGGTTGAACATATGAAGGGCTATTTCTTTTCACCCTTTTTCTTACTTTTCTTTTTAATTCTTCAACCCCTTCTTTCCCTTTCATTCTTTTCTCCTTTTTTCATATCGTACCTAAGGACTTCTAATTCTACTCTACTGGAATTGTCCTTGGGTAGATCCCTCCGGTTCTGGCGGATCATAGGATGGTTTTTCCTAACCTTAATCACATTATATCACCATGACTATCCTATAATTGTCATAAAACCATTTATCGAAAATCTTCTCAAAGTGTTTTTGATAATGAAACATTTTTGTTAACACTTCGAGAGTTTTGATTTCTTTTGAAGGACTCCCCCTTCACATGTGCTCATGAATTTTTAAAAAATTTGCACATGCGGGTGGAGTTGGCTCTTTACGAATTGATCCACTCTGAATTGACAATCCCCTGAGGGACACGTTTACGTTGTATAGATAAAGAGATCCATTATCAGCTTTTGGGTGACAACTAGCTCTAATAACTATCTTGAAGTTGTTAACACTTCTTGAAAGGAAGGTTAGACCCGTCATAGTTCATGTCTAATCAGAGTTTCTCGAATTGGTACATACTACTTGGACATAGTCCTTCGATTACAGACATTTAAGTTTCGTCAATTCGAGGGTTAAATCTGAGTCGAGAGAGCTCGAGATTCTGACACAACAATTAAACATCTTCGATCACAATCATTTTAATCACATTTTGATCACATTTAATCACGTCTTCTCCCCCTCAAAAATAGCATATCGTGATATTTTTTATATCAAATGATTAATAGAAAAAGCTTTTGGAGAGATAGACGGACTTGTTTTAGCATGAAACTAGAACATTTTTGTATTTGAAATACTCCCCCTCAAAACTCGCATATGTTTTTGAGAATAATAACCTTCTTACAAATATTTTAGAGGGAAGGAGTCTTCTTGAGCAAAATTCTGATAAATTAATAAATTTCATATTCGTTGAATTTTGCATCAACGTTTTTTGAAAAAACAAAGACTTCTCTTTGTTTGAATAGGAATGTCGCACTGAGGCGTACAACATTGTCCATTTTTTGGATAAGTGCACTTTGTTGATGAAAAACATTTTTGCGTAGCACTTTCCTTTCTTTTAAAAGTTGAGTTGTGCACTGGAAGGTGTACACAAATCATTTAGATGATGAGCACCGATTTTGATAAATTTTGAAAATCTTTTTGAAAAAATCATGAAAAGGTGGTGCTCATAAGAGAATTTATGTTTTTAGGATAAGTGCACGAAAAGTATTTAAAACCTTTGTTTTGTGGAAGCACTTTCCTTTCTTTGAAGCGCGGGTCCTGAACTGATGTGTCCAGAAGCCATCATTGAAGCCCGGGTTTCGTACTGAAGTATACGAAAGCCATTGTGAAGAAATTTGAGAAACGACATGTTTTAGAAAACATTTAAATGAACTCCCGCTCAAGCATATGTACATATCTGTGTCATTTTTGAATAACATTTCTAGAAACGTACATAATATCGATTATACGAGAGACATGTCATGAGAAGAATATTTTTGGATGTTTTGGTTTTATATATTTTTTGTCCTTTTGAAAATTTTCTTTTTTTGTATTTTGTTTTTGTTGGTTTTTCAAATTTTGTATTTGGTTTTTCAAGTTTTGTATTTACAAAGAAGAATTGAGGAAAGAAAAATTATGTTTGAACAAGTAAAAGTGGAGATAAGAGTGGCATAAGATACGGATTTCCATATGCGATGTTGGCATAAAATTCTTCTTTACCACATTACGCGTACCAGCATCCACAGAAGAAGAGTTTGCACAAATAACAGTGTTAGAAGTAGATGTTTCCTCACATTGAGGGTGTTCACTATCAACGGTTGTAGTGGTTTCTACTTCATTATCTTGATGATTTTTACTATTATTTGTTTTTGTGCAACTTTCAAAAATCTTCCCTGTGGGAATCCATCTAAGACCAACTGTGTTAAAAACTTTTCCCGTAGGAATCCACCTAAGGTAAGATCTAGACGTAGTTTTCTTATCAGATGCAACGGAAGTCTCAGTCTTGGAAAAACTACATTCTGTAGATATCCACCTATTAGGTTTCTTATCCTTTTGCTTCTTATCAACGGGTTTGTTTTGATTTGGTGTCTTATTGGATGGAACCCTAATAAATGAATTTTCTTTCGCGCAACTACTCTTAGATGCAAGCCAATCCCTAGTCTTTTGTTGATTGTTCCTAGGTAATGGTTTACTACTACTAGCAGTGCTTTGGAATCTTGTAGAATTCATCACACTAGGTTTTGTACTTAAAATTCCGTCTTTTCGATGTTGTGCCTTTTTCCTAGCTTCTTCTAGTTGGTGATTTTGGGCCATGTCATTAGAACCAACAGATTCCTTAACGGTTTTTATGGTCACATTCGGTGTACTATTCCTAGAAGGGCCAGAAGTAAGCACATTTGCATTTTCAAAATCTTTTTGCTTGGGCAAAGGTTGTGGAGTGACTGGTTTTGTCAAATCCTTTTTCTCATCGACTTTTGGAGCAAACCGGGAAATTGACATTTTTGGTTTTTCAACCGTTTTTGAAGCATTTGGTTTCTCCGAAGTCGATGGTTTTGCAAACTTAGTATCCACACCATTCCCTTTTAGATTTTCCAGCTGAGCCCTCAAAAGATCATTTTGCTCTTTCATGTTCTTGAAGGCACGCTCATACGACAATTTGTCATACTTGCATTCTTCGTTTTTCCGATCAAGTATTTTAAAATATGACACATTTTCTTTTTCAAGTTTTATAAGCGCATTTTCATATTTTGAAACAATTGCGGAAATCTCAGCTCGAAGTCTTTCATCATCTTCAACAGAATATTATTGTAAAATGATAGACATAACATCAGTAGACATAACTGCCTCGAAGAGAGAGTCATTTAACCTTTCCAAAACCTTTATGTTTTCACGAGTTTCATTAGCTTCCTTTACCAGGGATTTGTGGTCCTTGACAATGTCGGCTGTTTCTTTTAAGAAAGCTTGTTCAAAATGGATTACCCTCGCACTGATGTTATACAGTGGAGTAGTAATTTCGTTTTCAAACACCTTTTTCTGTTCGTTATGAAAACTTGAATGCCAGTTGTTAATACTGATTGTAGTTTTAGACTTAACAATCTGTTGTCATACACCTTTTTTTTTTTTTTTTTTTTTTTTTTTTTTTTTTTTTTTTTTTTTTTTTTTTTTTTTTTTTTTTTTNTTTTTTTGGCTTAGATTATGTCCTTACTCGAAGTACTATATCCTTACTCGATAACCTAAAGCAAATTTGGCAGAGTTTTGTTTAGATATGTCGTAGAAAGACCTTATTCGATAAACGGTAAGGTTTTTTTTGGGTAAAAGGGTTAATTCACCCCGGTAAAATGCATTACTCCAAAAAAACGTTGAGGTACATAGGGTGAGGGTGATATCCCTCACCTCAGTCCCTTAGGACACTTACACACTCGAATATAAGAATGACACACTATTCTTATAACTTACAATAAAATGAAACCTACCAATAATGACCCAAGTACATAAAATATGACAATACTACTCTAGAAAAGCACTTGAGCCTTCTAAATCACTATGGCGGTCCATCTTAACTTCCATGAAGAATCCACGTAATCCATGCGATCTTCAACATAAAATATGTTTGTAGTAGCAAACACCACAAACAAATCCACCACCATCGCCATACCATCAGTAAGATAGAACTATATGTACCCAAAGTGCATGGCATCGTGTGAATGGGGTTTTGAACAAGAGTCCCCACAAACTTAACTTCCATCAAACCCACTACAAATCCATTTGCGATATTGCATAATACTAATACCCTAATAAGAGTGAATACCGTAGCAAATCGAATTTGAAACTTAAGCATGGTCTAATTGACCCTACCTTCCAGCATATAATAACTTGAACCAATCTTCCAACAAATCCGAGTGACACACAAGAAGACAACCATGATCAAGTCACAATGCAAATTCCATAGTAAGTGATAACCCACAAAACAGGTCAAGAATAACCAAGCTGTAGTAGACCCATACGATACCAACAAAGGGTTATCAAATCCTATCGACCACTACCAAATCAATCCGTACACAACACCACCAGTTCGATCAGCCAAGAAGAATGAAACAAGAATCACTAGAAGGCTCTCAAACCATAGCATTATGTGTACACAATCATAGGGCTGAAAGTACCCTAACATCCAATTCAATCACTCTCTCAACCCACTTCTTAAAAAACGACACATGAACATTCATCAGGTAGAACCATGAAAGCTTCCAGCAGATGCATGAACAAAACCCTATATAGGGTTTACTCCCATTAAGAATTGTAAACAGAACCCAAAGAATTCTGTTATGTCGTTTGAGCATCAACAACGAACCAACAACCCCTAAATCGACCTCACAAGAAAACCAAACAGGTTTTACAAATAAATTTGTAGCCAACTTAAAGTATAACCAACCAGAATCGATCTTCAAATAATAAAGCAANACTCCCATTAAGAATTGTAAACAGAACCCAAAGAATTCTGTTATGTCGTTTGAGCATCAACAACGAACCAACAACCCCTAAATCGACCTCACAAGAAAACCAAACAGGTTTTACAAATAAATTTGTAGCCAACTTAAAGTATAACCAACCAGAATCGATCTTCAAATAATAAAGCAATAACCAGCAACTTGATCGAAACCCATACTTGCATGCATAATAATTGGAACAATATAAAACAATAGAGCAATACTAATTCACACCGACCCACAATAAATATAATGGAGTTAATATAGTCGGTTGCATGCAAAAACCCAGAAAAGCAGAATCCTTACCCAAAGTATATTAATCAAATGGGTAACTAGCCAAATAGAAGAAGCTTACTCGATAAAAGATCACCCTTACGCGATATGCAGCTTCCTTACTCGATGAAATGAACACTTACTCAAAACTGCCAACACAAGGGTTACTCGATAGACAACAAACCTTACTCGATATGTTAACCCTTACTCGATACACAAGTAGCTTACTCGATACAAACAGCAGCCTTACTCGATAAGAGAACAGCCTTACTCGATACTGCCTAAGTGTTACTCGATAGGAACCCTTACTCGATAGAACTTTGTTAGGTCACCATATTTGTAAACACAAGTAATCTTATAAGAGAAATGAGATGAGAATTAGACTTGGTTGATTAATAACAATATGAAAGATGAAAGAGCAAGAGTTTCCTTAAGATATGAAATTAACCAACATTTTGTAAATGATACATGATGTCCTATTTATAGGAGAAGGGTAGGGCAACATTCCCTTCCTTTCCTATCTTCTAAGTCGTGGGCTTTAAGGCCTTTTGGACATCTTATTCTAACTAAACATTAAACAATACGAATAACTAAATAACTTAGATAATTGTGATATTTCTAGCAACCTATTACATTGACTGAAATGACCGAGACTTGACTGAATAGTTGAAAACTATGATCCTAACAATCTCCCCCTAAGGATCGGTCATGAAGGTTTGTTGAAGGATAGGAATTCGTCACGGTCATTTAGGTTGCTTTGACGTCTTTGTCTTTAGACTTTGAATGTTGACATTGATAGCTTTAGACGTCTTCAACATGATTGTTGTAGAAATGTTTCATCGTTCTTTGTTCTTTATCTTTGTTGATGTGAAAATGATAGATGATGTAGTAATCCGCCATACGTCACTTTTCGTATTTCCAAGGGATTTGCTCCGTTCCAACATGCTCATACATCTTTGACGCTGTTGTTGTTATGCATTCGTAGCTCTTTTGTCTTTGATGTTGAAGATTCATGATTGTTGATGTAGAATCTTTCCTATGGACTGATAATGTTTTTGAGCTTTCATCGGCATTGTGATGTATGTATGAGCATGTGGAAGTTGGTGTTCTAGATGGCATTTGTACCTGAAGTAAAACAGTTAGCAATAATACAACCAGTACTTACAGGTTTGAACTAGAGTTCGTCAACAGCATAGTGTGAAGACTCCTTCTAATTCGCGCCAAGGCCGTTCCTTATCGGATACCCTCTAAGGAGCTTACACAGGCACACCTAAGTACACCCACGATTAGATGAGTCGCTGGAGATCACACCACGACTGTAGACCGTTTGAAGCCATCGTAAACACTAAGCGTAATCCACGAGGAATTACCGAAGTGACCTGCTGTCAGGGCTGTTTGATGTTGACCCTGGCAGGATTTCCGTTCAATCATTCGAGAAATACCTAAGTAAATCCCTCATGAACGTTCAAGGCAGATTGCTAAGATCTGCGAAGGACTTGATAATTTACAATTGGTATCCATTGATGTAGAACAACCAATGTAAGATTACTAAGTGTACCTAAGAGATCTTTGATGTATCTCATGGCTCTAGACTCAATGAGTGCATTTTGTGGTTTCCTATGCGGAGATTGGGGAAGGGTCTCCTGTTTCAATATCAACCGACTCTAAGAGAAGGTCGATAGATTACAACGGTTCCCCGTGAGAACGAAACAAGTATCTTTTAAGAGATACCCGAGTGGCTAGAAGGTTAAAGTGCATGTGTCACTGGGTCCATGACGTCTTTTATCTTCAATACCGGTGTCGCCTTAACAACAACCAGTACCATATGAATTGAACTCGGTGTCTTCCCTAAGGTTGAATAATTTGGAGGGCTCATTTCTTTTCACCCTTTTCATAACGTTTCTTTTTAATTCTTCAACCCCTTCTTTCTCCGTGCCATTCATTACTCCTTTTTCGAATCATGCCTAAGGACTTCTAAATACTAACTATTGGTATTGTCCTTGGGTAGATCCCTCCGGTTTAGGTGGATCGTAGGACGGTTATTCCTAACCTTAGTCACCTTATAACTCCATGACTATCCTAGTGATGCCTATGGAGACCATTCATTTGAAAATCTCTCAAAGTGTTTGTGAATAAAAACATTTTATAACACTTTGAGGGTTTTATTTTCTTATGAAATACTCCCCCTCCACATGTGCTTATGAATATTTTGCGGAAAATAACACATGCGGGAGAAGTTAGCACTTTAGAATTGATCCACTCTTAATAGACATGTACCCGAGGGACACGGTTACGTTGCTTAGTTAAAGGGATGCATTGTCAGTTTTTAGGTGACAACTAGCCCTAATAACTACCTTGAAGTTGTAAACATTCCATAAAGGAAGTTAGACCCGTCAAAGTAACGTCTAGAAAGAGTTTCTCGAAACGGTACAATCTACTCGGATAAATCCTTTCGAATACTAACGGTTTTTGTTTCGTCAATTCTTGGGTCATTACTGAGTCGTGCTCGAGTGAGATACAATTTTGCCACATCATATTTTAATCATTTTCTTCTTCTCCCCATCAAAAATAGCATATCAAATGTTGTTTTTGCAAACGATTTTGATTAAAATATGCTTTTTGAGTATTTTGGGAGTTATCATCAAAGATTTGAGATATTAAGAATGATGTTTTGGTACAAGTTTGACAAGAAAAAAAAAAAAAAAAAAAAAAAAAAAAAAAAAAAAAAAAAAAAAGAAAAGAAAAGAAAATGATTAAAATATGATGTTTTGGTACAAGTACTCCCCCTCAACTTGTGGATACTCATTGAGGTGAAATACTTGTCTTTTGAGCAGAATTGTGAAAATCTGAAAAGTTTAATAAATTCTCTCAAAAGTAAGAAGCCTTCGCTCCTTATCTTAGGATTGTAGCACTGATGCGTACCACATGGTCCTTTCTTTACAAGGTATGGGTTGTGCACTGTTATACGTACACAAGCCTTAATTATACATAATTAATGAGAATGAATTTGAAATTATGAAAGGTTATACCAAAAGCTTATGTCTGAGATGAAGTCAAGGCATTGAAGTCGGTGAACTTTGCATTGGGCCTCTGAAATGTCAGGATCGGAAATGATGGACGAGCTCCGATGTAACTTTCCAATCTCCTAATCTGCTCCCTCCGGTTGAGCCTTTCTTCGATGGAATGGATGAAGTTCTTTACCATTCTTTTACCTTAATCAGATCGTCCGTAAATCTCTCCACTAGACCATCACGAACTCTTTGCAAGGTAACATCATAGAACTTATGAAGCTCGTCGAACCGCATGAACCATAGCTAATGCTTTGAGTTGAGGTAAGTAACCCCGAACTTTGGTTGTTGGAGAATCATTAGCTGAGATGCGTCATGTAGTTCTTCGATCATGAGTTGTGGTTTGGTCAAGTTGAGGTGATTCTGGTAGCTTTCGACACCTAGCTGCAGATCTTTTACACATTCACGGATGATCAGTTGCCTTATGTACATGAGCATGGAAGAGATGAAGTTGAATTGAGTTGAGGGAAGCCCCTCATTCTTCCTTGAACTTTCTCTAGATACATATCTTCTATGTCATCTAGATAAAGATGTGGGAAATCGGCTTCACAAAACTTGTAGAGCTGTTCGTCTTGCCTCTTAACCACTATTTCCTTCATGTAGACATAATCAAACCGTTTGTCTTCCAGGATTTGCATTATTGCGACGATTCGGCCTTTGTGCTTCACATCACCGGATGTACGTTCACGTCTGTGAGTGTAGCCGAGCTTTCGTCGGTCCGACCAGTTCTGAATTCCAAACAAAGCATCTCTGTTGTATTCCACAATAGAGTTGCTGAGTATCGGAGCGGTTTCTTCAATGTCTGGAATCTCATAACGAGCAGCTGGTACTGAAATCCGTAAAGAAGACTTGTATCGATCTTTGGAAGCTTTGATGTCGTGTTGCAGGTAGCGGAGATCATAGTTGAAGAAGAACCGATACGGGATTCTAGGCTTTTCAGCAAAGCCTTGAAGAGGTAAAGGTTTGGTCCAGTTTGTGAAATACGGTTCGTTGTGCTTTGCATATACATCAAAGTTGCATTCCGGATTGAGCCAATCAAAGGATTCTGATAAAGCTGCTGCAATGTTCTTCAAATGGTATTCCAACTCTACTTTGTTTCCTGATCGTGCCTTAAGAAAGTCACGAGCTTCCTTGTTGATCCGCTTTAGTTCAGCTTTTGTCACCTTCTCCAGCTGAAGACCCGATAGAATACTCTGAGCGTATTGTATAGTGTTGCCCGGGAGTGGTTCTTCGGTTTCTAGCGGTGGATGAGCTTTGATCATTGTGGTAACCCAGTCTGATTCAGGAACCTCAGGAGCATCTAACCATGTGAAACGTTTGGAGTGCTTCTTCTGCTTCTTTCCCTTAGACTTTTCAGTCTGAGTTGTTGATGATGGTCTAGCTTGTGGTTCAGGAGATTCAGTTTGAGTGGATACAGGTTGTGGTTCCTCCTGTTGATCATCGTGATGAAGCATGAATGGTTCTTCTGCTGCTGTGGGTCCAGACTTGGATGCTGAACTTTGCGGTTTGCGGGTGGAAGCCTTTGATGCTGGTGGTTGTTTGGATGATGATGGTTCGCGGCTAGACTTGGTTCTCTTACGTTGTGAGTCTGTGTCCGGATCATCGTCTTTCCTAGGACGTTTGCGTTTGCCAGCGGCTTCTTTGCATGACTCGGTTGCCCTTAGGGATTCAAGCAATGCCGCTTCTTCATTGGTCTTTTCTTCCTTCTCAGTGAGTTTGGAAGCAAACAAAGTTTCCAGTTGTTCCACGGTTAGATCCTCAGGCTGAGTAGGAGGCCTGTTCGTTGGAAGGTAGAAAGGTGTTGACTGAAGCGTTTTCATGATGTTTTCTCGAATCCTGGTGTTCAGCTCTTTTCTGATGGGTCTCAGAAGTTCAAAAAACTCTGGAGATACTGCAGTCACGAGATTCTCAGCCAAGTAGTCATTGGTGTATTCTCTGATCATCTCACTCATATCAGCTTGCTTGTACTTATCAACCTGAGCTTTTGTCTGCTTTAGCTCTTTTACTTCATTTGAGAGCTGAGCAACCAATGTTGTCATCTTCTTCATTTGGACTTGAAGATCACCATCATGTTGTTGTGGTGTTCTCCTAGTTCTTGAAGTTCCCGCAGCATGCCTTGCCCGTAGAAATGCCTTGGTTGTTTCCAGACTAGCTTTCTTCATTCTCGGTATTGGAATTGACTTTGCTTTTGGTGATGATGGTGGTGACTGGTCTGATGATGATGATGATTCTGCTTGTTTGTCTGATTCGGAATGAGGTGGAGTTGGATGTCTAGGTGGAGAACCTTGAGGGATTGGAGGTTGTTCGGGTGTCGGAGACCTTTCCTTTGGCGGTGATGGCATGTCGGCATCGAAGAATTTTCATCTTGATCTTGATTATTAGGCTGATCATCAAGATTTTCCTCTGTCGTTTCCTCTAATGTTTTCTCAGTCAACTCCTTTTCTTCCTGACTTTTGGCTTCGAACTCTGGAGGTGTTGTCTCAGTTTCCTTTAGTTGTTCATCTGCAGCCTTTTCTTCTCCAACGTCTTTCATGATAGTGTTTCCCTCAGCATCCTTTTCCGGTTGTTCGGTTGTTGTTTCAGTTGCTGTTGGAGGTATCATGGTACCGCTAGAACCACCTTCTCTAGCTTGGAGTTCTAGTTGTTGCTGATGAGCTTGTAGTTGTTGAACGTTGAGACGAGCAGCCAATTTGATCTTTTTATGCTCTTTCTTTTCCAGGTTTCGTGTGTCAATGATAATGCTTTTCAGTTTACCTTTGTCAGGCAAGGGTTCAGGTTCAGGTTGTACAGTTTCTTCATCATCATGCCCAGGTTCACGGATGACTATTCCCTTTCCACTNTGTAAGATTTTTATTATGCAAGCTTTTTATTTTCATGTCCAAGTCTTTTACTTTGCTCAGTGAGTGTTCCTAGACTTATTTGTTTTGCCAGTTCGAGTTCAGGATCCTCTTGAGCTGTATACCTTCTTTCATAGTCCCCTTCTTCATCGGTTTCGCTTTCGGTTTCAAAGCCAAATTCTGACCCACTAGCTTCTGATAGTGGTGGTGATGGTTCAGGTGTGGCGACTTTCTTCCTAATGACTTTTCGTTTCGGGGTTGCAGCAGGCTTGGACTTAGGTTGTTTAGAAGTTGGAGTACTGCTGGTGCTTCCACACTTTGCACCTCTCTTGCTGTGAGACTCCCTTATGTATCTAGGAACTTCTTCGGTTTCTGAGATGCCTACTCTCCCGGCTTTGTAGGCCAAGTCGTAGATTCGGTAGTTCGAAGATTCACGGATTTTGTCATTCAGAAGATTTTCTGGTATTCTCACGCCACTAGTCCTTGGAGTGAACTGAATAGACTTGACGAAATCAATCTTGTAATCATCCACAACATTGTGCTTGTCTTCAGTACGGTTAAACATTCTTTGGCGAAACTCAAGAGTTTTGCCGCAGAGGTAGTCAATGAGCATTTTGGTGAACCTCAAGAAAGGAATCATGGTTCGACCAGTTGTGTGGATCTGAAAGACGATGTCGCTCATGATTGGGTCGGCAAAGTCAATGTTACTCCTGCTCATCATCCCCCAGAATGCTTGCAGATGGGATAGTCGGGGATGTTCATGACCACTTTTCCGTCCCGTGATTGATCTAATGATTAGCATGTAAAAAGTTCTCCAAGGTTGAGGTAGATTCTTGACGTTGAATTTGGACAATATTATTTTGGAGGACTCTTCTAGATCATAACCAAGCTGTATCATGTAGTCGAGTATTTCAATCTCTGTCAACATTGGTTCATACTCTTCGGAAGTAGGAAGCATGAGAACCGT
>LBNU01020942.1:83610-100362 GCA_014162995.1 Artemisia annua | reverse complement strand
GGTAGTTTGATGTTGTGTCTGTCGAGGTCATTTATGATATTGGTGAAGCGGTGATAGTATGACTCAAGTGATTCCATTGGCTCTATCATGAAGTGTGTGTATTCCATGTAAAGTTTAGATTATATATCCTCCTGATTCAACTGAGTTCCTTCCATTAGTAGATGAACATGTTCCCACATGGCCTTAGCAGTTTTCTGAGCATCAACACTGCGAAAGATAGGATTTGGTATGCTCTGTAGGATGTAACTCATGGCATATTCGTCCGCTTCCTTATGAAGAATTTGTTCAGCAGTGAGTCGTGTGTCAGGTAAAGGTGCTGAAGACTCAGGTCTAGGTAGAACAACATTGTCATTAGCAGGAACAGTGTTGAGAGGTGGTTCAAATGGACCTTCCATGATTACCTTCCGTAGATATTTGCCATGGGGTTTCTTGAGATCAAGAAATCTAAGGAATCGACTTGACCACTGAATATAATTACCTGGTGTGAGCATTGGTGTTGTGTCAAGTGAACCTGCTTCATGCCTCGATTGTTGAGTACTAATGACCTCACACATCTGATCAAACCAGTGAGACTGTTTTGGCGTTGGAGTGATTTGTTGTAGCATTGGTAAGGGTTGAGGTTGAAATTGATGCATCATGGCATGTTGCTGAGAATACATTTGATTTGGCTGTTGATATGATTGTGCATTCTGTTGATATTGCTGTTGCTGACGAAATTGTTGCAGTTGATGATACGGTTGTGCTTGATAAGGGTTAAAGTACGGTGGTTGAGACATGATTGAAAACTTGTAGTTATGGATCTTGTAGAAGGTATAGTACTTAAGGCTAATCTTCGAAAACAAATCCCAATGTGATTTCGATACTTGGTAATTGGATGATTTCGATAAACTGTTAATGTCCAGGTAATCGCAATAAACTAAGGTTCTCGATAAAACAGGAAAGATTTCGATAACTCACGTTCTTCTCGATAAAAGGAAATTATCGAGAAAAGTTGGAGACAATTATCGAGATCTCTGGTTCAAAGGAGACAAAGTATGTTTTCGATGTAGCTGAAAGTAATTACGATAGATTCACAAGATTTCGAAAACATTCAATTGATTTCGATAAATAGTTAAGTTCTCGATAACCTCAGTTATTTCGATAACGAGTGACCAAAGTTTCGAGATTATACAATAACGAAACTATCAAATATGTCGAAGTGTTTTCTTTCTTATACAAGAGAGAAAAACACTGAGTAAGAAACAAAAACACTGAAGTATTAATATCGAAAGATTTCGATAAAAAAGGGTTTTGTGGTTCTCGATAACTAGCCAAAACGCAGTTTTTTCTTTTGTGAAAAAGCAATCCTAAAACGTATTTTTAATCCAAGATTCTTGTACAACTAGCATTAAAATGATGAAATATTAATGAAAGTTGCAAACTTGAACTTTTAAACAAAAATTTGAAAATTTTCGATAAAAGTACAAATTTTATACGAATCTAAAACCCAAAAAATTTTGAAACTTTGTTGTTTGTTTTGGTTTCTAACACAAGTTTGGTAACAAATATGTGATAAAAACACAAACGAAGCAAGAAAGTTGCAAACTTTTTTGAATCTAACGAGATAAAAACGTGTTTTTGGGGCGTATAACACAAAAAAATAAACTACACCTTCTTCTAGCGATTGATACCACTTGTTAGGTCACCATATTTGTAAAAACAAGTAATTTGATAAGAGAAATGAGATGAGAATTAGACTTGGTTGATTAATAACAATATGAAAGATGAAAGAGCAAGAGTTTCCTTAAGATATGAAATTAACCAACATTTTGTAAATGATACATGATGTCCTATTTATAGGAGAAGGGTAGGGCAACATTCCCTTCCTTTCCTATCTTCTAAGTCGTGGGCTTTAAGGCCCTTTGGACATCTTATTCTAACTAAACATTAAACCATACGAGTAACTAACTAACTTAGATAATTGTGATATTTCTAGCAACCTATTACATTGACTGAAATGACCGAGACTTGACTGAATAGTTGAAAACTATGATCCTAACAAACTTAATGCTTACACGATATTCAAGCTGCTTACACGATAAAAAGCACACCCTAACTCGATAAATGAAGCACTTAGTCAAAATTCCTAAAAACTAGGTAACCTTACTCGAAATAAAGGTTTGTTACTCGAAATTTTCTAGGGCTTACTCGATAAGAAGCATCAAATTCGAGCCCTAATCTTCTAAAACAGCCACGAATCAATGTTTTTCACCAAATACTTTTCTAAAACAACCTAATATTATCCCTAAGTGATTGATACCACTTGTAGGACCGTAGAACAACTTAAAAACTCTAATCTTTGGTACCTTTGGTGACTTGTATGTTGTATGTTTAGAGAGAGAGAGAGAGAGAGTAGGGAGAGAAAGAGGAGGAGAAGATTCTAAAAACACATATTTATTTCAAACACAAGCACACACACAAATGAGGTGTGTGGTGGCTTTTATACTTCATACAATACGGCCTCATGGGCTTTCTTAGGGCTTGGGCTTGGACTTGTTTTCCTTAACATATTATAAGGCTTTTATCATAACTCTTAACATATTAGATTAACAAGTCCAACGCCCAATATTAATTATTATAACTATTTCTAATACAGACACGCCATATTACAAATATTAGAACGACCATCACTTTTTCTATAAATCTTAAATGCTAACAGTATTTCATGTTGACTAATTAGAAGCAACTTAATTGAAACAAGGGTCTACTTTTTAGTAAAAACCAATGGTTCACAATTTTAACTTCGTCCAAGATGCTTTATGTGGAGGATTTAGATTGAACCAAACTAGATTTTTAAATGCGAGATAACCTAACTAGTCTTTGCATTACACCAACGCATATTTTCTTCTTAGTTACTAGTTGTTTTGCTAATTAATTGTATCTTATTTATCATCTTATTGTAGTGATCTATTATGAATGGTCATTAGCGTATAGTTTTCCATCAATGAATATGCATTGCATATTTAAATACGACAGTTTTGTCTTTTGCTGAACCTAATTTTCGGGTTGTTACATCAACGCACTCTCAATATCTATGTAATGATCTCTTGTTGCTCTCAGTCACTTGCTAGGATGCTTATAAAATCTCATAAAGCGCCGCCAAAAAAAATAACAATGGTTAACTGCCGTAATATCTAAGATATAAAAAAAACCAAATTTTATAAACCTATGCAATCAATGTTTGTTCACATGTGTAAGTATATCGGTGCCCATTATTAGGCATAATGGTAACCATCGTGACTTGCACTGTATTTTCGGGCCCATTATTGGAGTAATGTAATGTTGCAAAGCCACATCATGTGTTTAGTCATGATATGGTATTTGTAGTTATCATTATTTTCTCACATACACCAGCTATTACAAATAAACTTATAATGAACAAATACGTCAATGATACCACACACCACAAATTTGGCAGTATATGTTATATTGGTAGGTTTTAATAATGATATATCCCGTGTATTATTTTCTAGTGTTAATCGTCACTTTTAGTAAATACTTAATTTTTTAATAATAATGATATGAAACCTCTCATATTCAAATGAATTGAAAATGAGAGGCCATGTTCAACAATTAAAAGCAATAATGCTAAAATAAGAGGCCAATTTTCGGTAAAAAGATATAACCCACTTTTTTTATTTGGTCTCAATAGAGTTTTAATTTACTTGTAATAAAATTACACAAAATAGTTTTTTTACGTTATAAAAATTAGTTTTTATATTTTTTTCTGATATTTAAAACATATGATATCTTTCTAAGATTCTCATCTATAATGACTAATATACGACAAACTCAAATTTTAGCAAAAAAAAATTGAATTTGGATGTTTTAGTGGAACAAAAAAATAGTGAGTTGGCTCATTTACGATAAATGAAACACTATAGATTTTTAAGTTTAAAAAAAAATGATATTAATATCTAATCCAGAGAAAAAAAAATAAAAAAAAAACAAATAAGATTTTGTAACACCCGGTACTTTTCATAAACCTAAATTCTAGCCAAATATTTTATTTTACGTTACCTGAGATTTTAAACTTTTCATGCATGTTAATTAGGCTTGAGAAACGTGAGATATATTGAGAAATGAGAACTTTATTCCCTTATTGACCCAGCACAACCTAGAAAAGTCGAATCATATTGCATTTGCCAAATACATTGAATTAAAATTGACTTCGATAGAAATTTTGAAGTTTATACTTGATGTTATTGGAAAATGATTTCGTGAACAATGGCGCAAGTTTTGTAATTATTCGTAAAAGCACACACACATTTCTCTCTCTCTTCTCTCTCTATCACCACCGCCGGCTCCCTTTATCTGGCGAGCACTAGCAGTTTCCGGCGACCACCGCCGAAAACTTCATAAATTCCTGCCACTTTTATTTTCTTACACCAATCGATAGATCGGGCTTCTCCGATTCTATTTCTACCACTCACTCGCCCTCACCACCCTTCGAACCACCTCCACGCGCCACCACCGAGACGACCACCACTGCCGCAAACCACCACCACCTCCTACCATATTACCGACGGTATAACGCGACCCCATGCGACCTATTTTATTGTTTTTAATAATTTTATTTCAAAACCCTAATTCGTATTTTTTTATTAAATCCAATTTTTATTAAGTTTTTATTTATAAAACTTCTTTAAAAACATGTTCTAAACCCTCGTGTGGATTTGTACGCCAGTGACTCAGTGCGGTTTTGGTGTTGTTATTATTGATTTTGTTGTTGTTGATCTTGTGGTGATGATTTGGAATGGATTTGGGTTTGATTGAGGCTCGTTTGTTTGTTTGTTGCTCGGCCGAGACCCTCGACCCCACGGGTCAAGCCACGACTTGCTACGAGTCGTGTGGAGGTGTTGATATTAATGGTGGGATGATATTGTAAGTTGATTTGGATTTGGATGAGTTTCGGTTTGAGCCGAATGG
This sequence comes from Artemisia annua, assembly GCA_014162995.1. Classification (NCBI taxonomy): domain Eukaryota; kingdom Viridiplantae; phylum Streptophyta; class Magnoliopsida; order Asterales; family Asteraceae; genus Artemisia; species Artemisia annua. The sequence goes on along the minus strand of LBNU01020942.1, from coordinate 95,394 downwards.
ATTAGGATTCGGATTTGTTATTTGGATTTAGATTGTGATTGTTTATATTTGTTGTTGATACAAATATCGCCTAAAAACGTTATTTATATTTTACGATCTTTGCTAAGTTTTGTTAATGACAAAGTACAAACTTTAGCTTACAAGTAATTCATCACTTTAGTTTTAAGTCTTGTATAAACTAGACTTTACATTTCTTTTTAAACATAACATAGTTTTTATTTCTTTAAAAAGAAAGTGTCACATCTCATCAATGTATATTTATGGAAAGTGTATGCGTTTGACCATCTTTGGTTCTTACACATCTTTGGAAGTATTCCACATTGAGTCAATGCATGAAATAAATTGATGTGACCTTGTTTGTCTTGTGGAGATTTACTTTGTGTGCAAGTTTTGTTCTGTCAGTTCTGGCGGAACCCTGGGGTTACACGGGCGGAACCCTTCTGAGGGTGCCGCCGTTTTCGCGAGAGCTGATACTTGTTTGTGTATAAATACCAAACAACTTGCAAGAAATCCCTCATCACTTTAGGACATATATTTCATATATCCTCTCATCTAACTCAGTAACATTTGACTTGTGTGATTCTCTTATGTAGCAAAGGAGTTCACAAGTTCATCCAAGAAGTTACAAGTTTCAACTCATAAGTTGCAAGACTTGTTAGCTTTGTTGTGTATAAACTTTGGTAGTTTATACTTGATTTGTATCTTGTGTAGCAGTGATCGCTTAGTATTTTAGGCCTTAAAATACATAGTGTGACGGGAGTTGTTGTACCCTTGTAAAAGAACTAACGGGAGTGGTTGTACCCTTTGTAAAGAACTCGACATCTAGCTTAGTGTCGGTAAAGAAATTAGGCGACGATAGGTTGGTTCTACCTTGAACTAGAACTCGGTATTTAGCTTTGTACCGGATAAACGTGTAAGCGACGAGTGTAAAGGTTTCTCCACCGGGAAAGGAGTTTGTTCACTAGTGCTTTAAACTCTCGAGTTGGATACTCGGGGCGTGCACGTAGGGCAAGGAAAATAGAGTTCCTTGTAGCCGAACCACGATAAATACTCGTGTCATGGTTTGATCGTTTCTTTCTTTATTCTTACTTGCTACTTATTATCTTTTAGATCATATCTTTGATTGTGTCTTTGCTTACATCTTTGATTGTTTTAAAAGTATATCTTAGATTATATCTTTGATTAAATGAAAGTTTTAAAAAGATAATTAACGATAAAAAGCGGTAAACTATTCAACCCCCCTTCTAGTTTTCCACAATTGGCATCAAGAGCTACGTTACTCAAGATCTTTAAAATATATTGTATTTTAAAACATGGATCGATCCATGGATTTTGAAAATCTCAAAGAAGGGCAAAAACCATCGCTATATGAAAAAGAAAACTTTCTTAAATGAAAAAGTAAATTTGAAAACTATGTGAGATCAATTGATCAAGACCTTTGGCATATTATTTTCATTGGTGATTTCAAACCAACCAACACGAGTTTTGAAAATCAAAATGATTATCCAAAACATGATAAAAACACTAAAGCTAAGATAATGATTTATAAAGCTTTACCAAGTGTCGAATATGAAAGAGTGTTAGTTTGTCAAACGGCTAATGATATTTCGAAAAATTTGTTAAACCATCATCAAGAAATATGTCAAGTCAAAGATGTTGAATTTGATCTTACATATGAGTTAGAAGTTTTAGAAAAACTAATAGATAGACACTTAATAGAAGTGAATACATGTACTAGTTTAAATGTTTTAAATGAAGGTACAAGTGAAGATGAGTACGTATGTCAAAGAGAGCTTGCTTGCGAATCATGGAACAACACGGATGTAGATAAAGATGATCATCCGATTAGTGATTCCCAATTTATTGAAACAAACAGCAAGGTATATGTTGAAACCAAACATTTTTGCTTTGACACATTCCTCTTAGATTTTTCTAAATTAGAAAATGAGTCTAAACTTTTAGGTAACATGAACCTAAAAACCATCTTCAACAATGAGTCTTCAAAATCTTTTGTGAATAATTTTGAAAAGGAAATCTTGTTAGAAGATAAAATGTCTAGACTTGAGAGTAATGTTGAAATTGATCTAGAATGTAAAATATGTCTAGATTACAAACATGAGATTAAAAAGGAAAATGAGAAAGGAAAAATGTTAGCTAAATTTGATGAAAGCTCAAAATCTCTTGAAAGATTGTTGAGGAGTCAAAAGTTGTTTAGAGATAAAACCGGATTAGGATTTAACTCAAAAGCACCATCAACAAGTAAAACAAAGCAAGTAAACTTTGTTAAACCTAGAAAAGAGATTTAGAGATAATTTAACCTCTAATAGAAACTCATGACAAAAGGATTAAGAATATCATATTCTATGATTTTATATGATTATCTAACCTTCTTGGATACATGAGTAATTGAGTTTCCAAGCGTATCGTCAAACCAAGATTTTACGCTTTGAGCTTATCATCTTGATAGCATCTCTAAGCAACTTGAAAGGTACGCATTACTTCAACTTGCCTTTTGATTGCATCTTATTCTAGCATTATGTGTTATAGTATGTGTTATTGGTAGTGTGTATCCTTAAGTGTTTACGTGCTATTAGAATTAACTAAGATTAGATTCTCTGCGACAAGGAATTTCGTCATTAGTACTAGTAGGAGATATAAGGTGTGTTCGGTTCTTTAACCGTCAAGAGATAAACATGAGAAACTCTTGAGTAAGTCTCACTTAACTCTTGCTCACAAATGAGCTAACTAAGAATCTCCTAAGTGATAACATGTCTAACACTTTTGTGATGCTTGCAAAACAACATTCCTAAACACCACACTTTGGGTCTTTAATTGTGTTTTACTTCAACCACTCTTTTATGATAATTTCACACAAAACACACAAGGTGAAATAAATCACATTAGCATAAATTAGGATGCATGGAAGAAAATGAGTTTTCAACATCTTGAATTTACACACCATAAGTGACACTTAGTCGTATGATGTTGTACCTCTTGGACTTTTTCAAAAACTAATAAAGTTCACAATGTTTTTATGAAAGGAAACCTAAAGAGTCGAGGAGTCGTTGAATATAACATTTAACGAAAGACCACCTCCTTCTAAGATATCATCTTCGGTAGATGATGACTTAGTCGAAAGTCCAACAATGGTAAGACAAGCAAGTTAAGTAAAATGACAAGGAAGATGAATTATTAAAAGGAATAAACATAGATGTTTAAAATTCTAAAGTCATATACTAACGAGTGTCACAACATTAAGGTTAAAGTTCAAAATATAAACAATGTCTTCTTACCTCGAGTCAAACATTGAATCAAGCAATATTGACATAGGTCATATGTCTTGAATCATGAGTCATTGGTAAAAATCAAACATATTTGATAAAAACAAGCTTTTGGACATTAGAGTAAAACTACGAGTTTTAACAAATTAGATCTTTCAAAAATAGATTAAGTGAATGGAGTGTCAACAATTGAAAGACTTTTTGATAATACAAGCAAGCTCCAAAAGCAAGAAATTATCACTCAAGGACATTCCTAATTACTTTCTTGTTCTCAATAGTTAAGTAGTTGATGACTTATCAAGAATGAGATTAGTAAATCCGTAGATAAAACTAAACATAGAGAAATGTTCGGAAGACTACTTGTTTTCATAACAATTAGATTCAACATTATGTTTGGTGCTTATCTATGTGCTCGTTTTAGAAAAGAATCTAAAACATCTCCTTTGGAAGAGAGTGTTTGAACACGTCAAAAGATACTACACAAGGATTATGGTATCCCAAAGGAACGGGAATAGAAACCATAAGTGTACACCTAGTTGAATTATGACGGTGATTGAGATAAGAGAAAAAGCACAAGTTGTACTTGCACTTTTATGCTTTCTTACCAAATGATTCTCAAAAGAAGCTTAAAGCTCTCAAAACGGCATTGGACGAAAAAGCACGTTAACAAACTCCTTGAGATGAAGCAAACTCACGTCAACGACGGAATCCCTCGTTTCAACAAAGGAAGCGTCAACGTCAGCGTCAATCAAATCCATTATGCTCTTAGAATGACATAGTGAGATTCATCGCCATAGGATTGGTAAAAATGTTCATTAAGGAACATCTCAACCTATAACGTCCATTACGATAACCACATTGGTTGACATCCCTTCTAAACCTCTCGGATTAGGATCTTCAAACTTTCCTAGACCTAGTTTAGGACTTATGGAACCTAAAACCTTAGTGTTGAACACTAGAGTATGATCACAACAATCACAACATATCTCCTTTGTTTTTCTGCTGAACCGGCGGAACCCTCAGCCCATACGGGCGGAACCAAGTTTTTGGTTCCGCCATATCCGCCGAACCAGCAGTCAGTTTTAATTCACATTCAAAACCAAACACCCTCTTAACTTATTCATCCACTTTTCAAACAGCCATCACCCTCTCAAAAAAAAACACAAACACACAACCACACGAATTTTAGGGCTTTCACTCTAATCTCTTCAAATCCAATCAACTTTGTAAGTGTTCTAATCATAATTGCATTTTTGATTCATGTATGACATTTTCATTTAAATTCATTAACTAGAATCTTAGGGTTTATGCATAAAACTTTTAATTCATGAAAAACTTGGTTGCAAACCAATCATGTCTTCCATTAGTTAAGAATTGCATCCATTGTTTATTGAGTTCACCTTTGTTGTTATTACCAAACACACCAACTGCATTGTCCCTCAAAATAATTTTACCAATTAGAACATAACTCTTCACCACATTGTTAAAACAAATGAAAAACATCATTAAAACATCACTTGCATATTGTCTCTTGAATGCTAAAGGTGATACATAACTAATATGTATTTTCGGGTACATTCAATCAAAGACACATTCAATTAGGAGCTTTTTGGTTATCTTTTGTTTTTCCAACAAAATTTGCATAACAAAACAATTTGGGCTTCTAAACAAATCAAGATAACCAAGTATCCACATTGTTTGCATATAGGAACACATTAGAACATCCACATTGTTAAAAGTCGTTAACATAAGATTTTGTGTTTTTCTAGGAATCAACATGCCTCCCGCAAAATTCTCCGATCACAAGGAAACCCTTAAGTACCTACCCAAACACCATAAGACCAAAGGACTTGACAAAGTTCAAGTAGAAACCTTTAAGGCCTTAGAAAAACGTTACGTTCATGAAGGTAGAACTATTGATCCGGTCTTTCTAGAAGGAACATCTATTAGACAAAACTTCGCCGCAATCAACTTTGATTGTCTCCTTGATATCGATGAGCCAATTTGTCCTAGGTTTATCTTAGAATTCTATGCAACCGTAACCCTCTCTTTAGATGACGATGGTGAGATATCACTAACCTTTACAACCAATCAAACACCACATTTCATACAATTGAGTGATTTTGCAATGCTTGGCGTCCCTAGTATGGGTACTTGTCTCTACACGGATAAGTGGCCCGTTTCAAGTCTTGATTCTATCGAGCGTTTCTATCCATACCATGACCCTCTTGCTAGTAAGGAAGTTATTCAAGAGCATTTCTTTGTTAGGACCTCCAACACTAGGAAGAATCGTTCGGGAAATGATGTAAATAAGGACCCCTTTGGTATGGAGCTCAATGAGCTTAAACCACAATTTAAGAAGTGGGAAGAAATTCTTAGGGCCAACGTCATAAGTTCCATAGGAAATAGAGACCATGTCAACACATGTCTTAGCTACATGCTCTATAGCATTTCCACCGGTCAACCCTTCAAGTTAGCTTACTACCTAGCTAAAAGAATGGCCGACATACCATTAGTGGGAACAACCGCTCTCCCTTATGGAATGCTCCTTACTCGCCTCTTTAGAGCCATCTCTCCCATTCCTCTAAACAATAGGGGAATTAAACTCGACTACAATTTGATAGCTCACACATTCGTCCCTCTAAGTGACAAGAGAGTGTTCAAAGTTAAAGGGAAACGCACTCGCTCTCCTTCACCATCATCATCATCATCCGACATGAGTGAAGATGGAAATCTTCCAAATTCAAAGCTAGCACCTTTAGACTACCTTCAACAACTTCCCACAATAACGAATGAGTCCGAAGAATTCAAGCAAACAAAAGGAATGTGGAAGTGCATGGCAAGGTACATGGGAAAAATGAAGAAGAAGTTGGATAGCTTGTGTGATGAAGCTTAAGGAGCGTTTGGCACTATTTAGTTTTTAGAACGTTGTAGACGTTAAACTATGTGTTTCATGTTAAGCTTTCTTGTTATTTGCTTTTATGCACTATTACGTTTGTTTGACTATTTGTGTATCTCATTGCTGGTGATGAATGATGATATGTGATCTTATTGAATTTTCATGCTTATGTTATTCTTACTAAGTATAAAAATATTCGCTAGCCCCCGGTCAAAGTCCTATAAGACGAGTGTTTTGATGTCTATTTTTTGTATTTCCTAACCCGCTATACATTATATTTTTTATTTTAAGAGTTTTCGAAAAATTTGAAAATCGTCTTGCGGGTCAAAATAGTGGACTGCCTCGTTTTAGAGGCCTAGCGGAACTGGCGGCACCCTCACAAGGGTTCCGCCAGTGCAAATTTCTGGGTAACCCAGATTTTGGCCCAACGGAACACACGGAACCCTCAGAAGGGTTCCACCCATGTAACCCGAAGGTTCCGCCAGTACACTGCAGAAAATTAGCTTTATTTTTCAAAAATTTCGCAATTCATAAAACATCAAATCCTTTCCTTTGGTGAGAAACTATCTTCCTAACACTCCATCAAACACATTATAACCATTTTCACCCATTAGAACAATTTGGAAGCCACTTCCTGACAAAATTCAAATTCAAACCAACTAACCCAAGGAACCCTCAAAAAGGATCCTTCAAACCATTGCAACATTTCAAACCAAAACACCGCCCATGAACTCATAGCATTGANAACTAACCCAAGGAACCCTTAAAAAGGATCCTTCAAACCATTACACCATTTTAAACCAAAACATCTCCCATGAACTCATAGCATTTAGTGCTTATGATGATCTTTCACTCAACCCAACTCCATTGGATTGACTTCTAATGATTTGACAAGCTCTTGGTAATCTTCCAAATCATTACAAACCTCCATTTTTGTATGGTTGAACATCAAATCCAAACACTCATTTTATGACATGTCTTTCCTATAAATTTGATCACCTTTGAACAAACCCAAAACTCACACCAAAACCATTACTTCACTCAATTTCAAAACTCAAACTAGCCAAAAGAATTGAGATGACTAAGTCCAACACCTCATCCGAATCATCAAGAAAACACACTAGGATTAGTGTAAAACCTTGTTGCTTCAACAAAACCACCAAATCAAACTCATCATCAAGTGACTCATCACTTGACATTACATCACCCATACAAGATTACCTCAACCTTTCTACACAAACACCATCTTCAAGACCTTTCAACACCAACACAATCACTATTCAAGATTTGCTTGATGTTGCAAATCCAACATCCTCTCTCAAACATGGCAATACAAACCCACACACCTTTTCAGCATCAAATGATTTAACATTGCAACCAACTCAACCATCAAAAACTCCATCACCACAATCTCCAATTCCTACACCAATGGAACTTTTTCATACACCACCAACATCACCACATTCATGATTGGAAACTCTAGACAACCTTCCACCTAGATCACCTCAATCACCAAAATTAACTTTCATGGAACTCCTCCAAACAACTCCAACACCACCATCACCAAACTTGGAAATGTTTGAAGATGTATCATCTAGATCATCTAATCCTCCATCATTGTCATTCTTTGACAACATTGCTCAAATGGAAACTCAACCAAGTGAGCAATTAGAACATGAATCCCATCAACCATCATTGGTAGAGCGTTTAGCTTATCGATATGCTAGACCCTCAATTTTTCCACAAGATCAAGGTCATACACACCTACCATCTTTTTTGTTTCACTCCATTTACAAAATCCTTCATGGTAATCCTTCTGGAGATCCTAGCTTCCGCCACTATATTCAACCACAAGAACCTCCACAACGACAACCACCACAAGATCATTCCCAACACTTCGACTCTCTATTTCCTTCTTATAAGAAAATAGAAGCATCCATATGGGATAAATCTCCAAACCTCAATGATGAACTAAACAATCATCTAAACCATCTTCATGCCTTCAAACGCATGGTTGACTCTCAAATCAAACATGTTATGGAATTCCATAAGGCATTACACTATTCTAGTGAAGAAAGCAAAAACACCTCCCAACCTTCCACATTTGCTCCTTCAAGCTCAAATGATCCACCACCAACAAATCAAACCCCTCTTCCACAAAACTTTCCCCGCCATGGTTGCGGACATTGTGAAAGAACCGCTCACATTAGTGAGGGATCTCGAAACGACATTCGTGAGCTAACCAATGAAATGCGGTTTATTCTCAACCACATTTTGGAACGTCTAGAGTCTTTGTCTCACCCACCTAAAGTCTAGTGTCTCCAACAACATTAGGATTGCATTCATTGGACCACCGAAACCACAAACCAACAAACCAAGAGATTTTCTCTTCCACCAAAACCAAAATAAAACATGCTACATCCTCAAACACACGTTTTCCTCCCCCAAACAACCTTACCCTTGTTTTTGGAAAATGTTTCTCATTAAGGAAAGTGATGGTTTCCTTTTTAAAGATGTAGGATTTTTATCTTCTTTGTTTCTTTTTCTTGTGTCTTTTTGAAATGGGATGATTAATTACATCATTTCTTGTCTTTGACTTTCTAAAGTCAAATTTTACGTGAAATGAATTTCATTCTGCTATGAGATATGCTTTGTTTGTTGACCATTGAAGTATTGTGATTGAACTATACCTTGTTATGGTAACATGTATATCTTGTGTTTTCGACACTAACTTTCTTTTGTAGGATAATCACTCATGACTTCTTACTTGATACTCCGAGTTAGGGGAGTAACATTCAAGGGGGAGTATGAGTGTTGCATCATCACGCTTCACAACATGTTCTATACTTGTCTTGTGCGGCAACTAACCTTTCTTTTGTAGGTTCAAAATCCATGACTTCTTCCTTGATACTCCGAGTTAGGGGAGTAATANGAATTAGACACCAGAGACCATCAGATTCTGAATCAACCTAGATTTTGGTTAGAAGGTGGAATGGATGCCACCATGAATTCCTCATCAAATCTCCAAGAACAGATAATGGTTGAAATACCATCTGGGAAAGTGTGATTGTATCACCAAGTTTATTCATATTCGCGCATTCGAAAAAGGTTATAGTAAGGGCAAGATTGACCACTAACACTTGAGAAAAGTTGCCTTTCGGACATTGAGAACCGAACCCTAGCACACCTAGATGAAACTTCTTCTTCTGCCGAATTTCTGAAAATCTTTACAAATGACCATGGGGACGAGTAGTAATAGGAGTATTACATAGCCTCCCCATACAAATGGTCAGAGTGAGAGAACTGTTCGTACATCAAGAATAAATCTTTAAGCCATCATTAGTAACTCTGAAAAGAGGCTGGGAGAGACATCCGCCTCTCCCCAAACTTTCCTGAGTGAATAAAGACCATCAGGCATCAAGATCATGCCGTTCAACACTCTTTATGGTCGCATGTGCTGACTTAACTCTATCGGAGCCAAAATTGGAGACAACAAGTTCGCTATGTCGACTTTCATTTGTGAGACCGCTGAAATGAATACTGAGATCAAAGGTAGAGCAAGAAGATGATTAAGATATCACCTAGAGATGGTGGAATGCGTTTAGTAAATGTGAAGAACTTAATCCTTGCTATCCTGTTTTGCTAAAGAAATTCTCACTAGATCTAACTCGCGATATTCGTGTTTTCATCGGGACTCGGCAAAATCCATAAGACTCTTGACGTGTAATCCGGAAGGACACTTTCGGGAGAGATTGTCACTACAAAGCTTTATATTCTCTATTCCATGATGATGAACATCAAACCTTCGTGAGTAGCTCGTTGAAATCCTATTCGTGAAAAATCTGGCAATCTAAGCCAAATCGTACCCTTGTCGTTTGAGCTTGTTGGAAATTCTGAGATAACCTTATACTCACGTGAAAACGTGAGGGTGAAATCCAGTGAATCTAATTCTATCGCTTTTCAATCTTGATGAGTAACTTTAAGTGAAACCCGGGACGGGTTTCTTCTGAGGCTGGGAGGCTGTGACAACCGATAATTTAGGGTACCTTTGTAGCAACCCACTAACTTCCCCTTAGGTTAGCAAAGCCTTACTAACTTAACTTAGGCCTTCACTAAGCACAATCTAGGTTAGAAATGCCTATAGCTATTTCCCGAGCCAAATTTTTGCTTTACTATACCACTATTGCCTATATAACCACTAGATATCACATCTCGTGATTTTCCCTATAATTAAAACGTTATTACAACGTCAATTAGCCATTTTTACCCATGACAAAATTTTTATTTATTTATATATATACTTTGTCAATTTCAACACCTTTCTCATTTACTTTGGAATGACATTTACATATGAACCTTGATAAGTCTAATATCGCAAATATATTTTTAAATGTTTATATTTTATAAATATACGTTTCGTATATTTACCGAACACAATTTATACATTTCCCGAGCCTACAAAAAATTTCCTAAACACTCACTAATGTTATTGGACCTCGGTACAACTTCCAAACTTTGGTAGATGGACCTCTAAGACCCAATGGGCCTTAGCCCATCACTACTCAACCAAACGGACTCCTTATTTCTTTGTTTCCTCCCTTTGGACCTGATCCACCAACGACCCCAGCAGGCTCCTAGCCCAAAACGCACCCTGGTGTTATTTTGTTTTACAAGTCGCGATGGTCTATTTGCTTTTGCTCGTATACACTCAAAATCGACACATGACCTATCAATTTTACTACACTTATCATTTAACCATGCTGCTGAGAATCATGAATGACAATTGTCATCAACTTTCGAGTGCATTTACTGTTCTAGAAATTGATCAAGCTAAGGCACCTTACACGTTTCATCTCAACTTGGCACAAATAGTATTTTGTTCCAATGAAAATTCGTATGCATCCAAACTTCACCAAGACATTCCCCAATCCTTTAGCACCATGTTCGATATTCCTTGGCTACTCGAGTACCTAGAACAGTAGCTAGGACATGTATCCTTGATCTCTTTGTCTCGTTGTGTTTGGAGAGGAATAACATGCGACATTTGTAAGCAATCGAGATGCATTCACACTTCAAGTATTGCATTTTCTCTGTCCATCTTTGCCATTTATCACACACCAGCTTGAGTATATAAAAGACTTACATGCAATCGACATATCTCACTCAACACAAACAACACACATTATACTATTTCTTTTGTATTACTGTTGGACGAGAAAGAGAGAAGAAGAACAAGGAGGTGCAAGTGATCATTTTTACAAGTTTCTAAGACATTTTGGGTAGCTACGTGACATGTACAAACCATTGGCGTTATCGTTGCACGCTCGTACCATTTTCCATTCCGTTTCGTTAGCTTCCTTCCCACCAGTTGGTGTCGTAAGTCTTCCAAACTCCAGTTTGAATACGTATCATATTGTTTTGAGTCACGTTATTGTGCTTCCTTTGCAACATTAGTTCATGCGTAACATGCTACATATATAGCGTATAAAGTTCATTATAAATATGTGTCATTGTTCTTTGTGTGGCTAAGCTTGTGTGGTGCTAAAAGATTAAGAATCATGTAAAAGGAAACTCACAAATGAACTAAGGCTTACTTTCTTATCA
>LBNU01020942.1:56712-71576 GCA_014162995.1 Artemisia annua | reverse complement strand
TCCTACCCTTAGAAGAACTAGCCACAACAGGCATACCAGATGAATTAGCCATATCGTTATCACCATATGAAACCTCATCTTCACTAACATGATCACCCGGATAATCAACCTTTTTTAGAGGATGACCAACACCATCCACGAGAGTAGCTTTCCCATCAAGAAATAGCTTTTCAAGCTTCCCAATTTTCTCAACAATAGGAGTAGGACAAGGAATACCTTTCTCATCAACATCATCCATATCAAGAGCATCAAAAAGGTTTTGATGTAGCAATATTCGTCCCACTCGTACTTGCTCCATTTGCGTTTTCTCCTTAGTAGCATCCGGTGTAGAATGTTGTTGCACAGGTTTTGAAAACACAAGATTGACAAGATTTTACAAGAATTTGATTCTATTTATTAAACAAAATAATCTTAATTACTTTGTATTAAGACACACTTTATAAATGTTACATGTACATACATATATAGACTAAACGAATGGTTGCGAGTCAACCATGGTGACTGTTCATGAATCGGAGTAACCGAATTCTGTAACTACCTTCTAACTACCATAACTAACTTAACCGCTATTCGGTTATAAACTATCTAATTAACAAGTTCAGCTCTTAGGCTTTTGTTTATTATACATACAAGACTTGTGCAATTAAAAAAGGTCTAACATTTTTCCCCCTAACTGTTTAAGTCTTGTTCTTCGAGTCTTCTTCATGCTCTTCTCCGCGTTAGTATCACATGCTCTTCTCCGCGTTAGTATCACCAAATCCCAACAACTTGTTGCTTTTCATTCTATGTTCTCCCAAGTTGTTTGTTGCCTCGTTGTTGTTGTGTTTTTCAAAACAATTCGCAAATCCACAAAATGTTCTCTGCTTCCTTATTGTTTTGTGTCGAATTGTTTCTGCCCAGAACCAAACGAGTTCTCCTTTTTTTGTTTTACTAACTTTTCCTCACGTTGGCATTTCCCTTTTTGTGTGTCGACTTGAGTTCCTTTCTCCACAATCCGTGCCCTAGAACGTCTTGTTCTCGGCATTGTTCCAAACAACCAAACATTTCTTGTTGTTGTTTTCTTTTATCATGAATTCCAAGTCCTTTTCCACAAAAGCTTGAATACGTTTCGGTATTTTTACCAAAACAAACGATTGTTTGTTCTTTCGTCTCGTTGTTTTTTGCCTTCCAAACTATTTCCAAAATTAGTTGTCTTGTTGTTCATTCCTTCCTGTGACTCATCTATCTCTGCATTTTACTTTTGGCCTTTTGGGTCTCTTTCTTCTGCAACCTTGCTGCACTCTCCCACTTCTTTTGGCTTTTCATCCCAACGGACTCTTGCAGTCTCATGGTACACAACTATCAAATCAATGAACTTCCTATAACAGTATTTCACTGCTGCTTCATCATCCTTTGTTAGGCCTTCTAAGTTGGCAATTGTTCAGGTGTTGTTTTCTGTTTTGAAACAACACGCCTTCAAGCGAGACTCTTCCATTCCAACGTGTTCCTTTGGTGTCTTTTCCCTCTTTTGATCTTCATGATCAATACTCTAATCACAACTTGTAATCTTGCAACCTTTGGTCCTGATTTGTTTTTCCCAGGTTTGAACCTTTGGCTCTTGATACCACTGTAGAATGGTTGTTGATGCACAGGTTTTACCAAGACAAGATTCACAAGATTTAACAAGAATCTGATTCTATAATATAAACAACATAAGATGGATTACATTGTTGTACAAGACACTCTTTATAAACGTTACATGTACATACACATATATACTAAACGAATGATTGCGAGTCAACCATTGTGACTGTTCATGAATCGGTGTAACCGAATTCTGTAACTACCTTCTAACTACCATAACTAACTTAACCGCTATTCGGTTATAAACTATCTAATTAACAAGTTCAACCTTTAGGCTTTTGTTTATTATACATACAAGACTTATGCAATTAAAAAAGGTCTAACATCCAGCTTCTTTGACACAGCTACATACACCTGCTTAGGTTTAGAAGAGCTAAATTTATCCCATTTGCAAACATCAATACCTGTTAGCCTTAAAAGTTATGTTATAGTTGGGAATTGCAATAGTATCTATGTACAAGGACTAGTTTAGTCAATAGTGCTAAGTTAGGCTAGTCTTGTAGTATAAATACACCTCCTAGTCACAACTAGGAGGTTGGATGTCTCATTGTATTTCAAGGTGTGTGTTTTCCTTCTTTCTCTCTCTAGCAAACACACACATCTTCCCCTTTCTTAATCTAATAAATACCATGTCTTTCCTTTATTTCGAGCATCCCCGACCTCCAGAAGGTGTTTCTTGGTCATTACAAGTGGTATCAATCGCCTAGGGATAATATTAGGTTGTTTTAGATAGTTTTTGGGTGAAAACACTCGGATTTTTGGTGTTTTTACGTAGCTGTCGCAACTTTAGAGCCCTGGTTTATCGAGTTAGCAAGGGATTTATCTAGTAAGCATGCTACTTATCGAGTAAGAGTTGCATTTTATCGAGTAAGCTTGTGAGGTATCAAGTAAGCGTTGTTGTTTATCGAGTAAGCTAATCATGTAAGCTTATCGAGTAAGGTTAGTTCTTTGGCGAGTTAGCCAGTTATCGAATAAGCTAACACCCTTATCGTTTATCGAGTAAGGATTTTAATTGTTTATCGGCTAAGCAAAACTCTACCTCATTAAACATTTCTTATTGAGTAAGCTTACCTCATCGAGTAACAAGGTTATCGAGTAAGGAAATATCATCGAGTAACCAGATTGTATCGAGTAACAGATTCCTTATCGAATAAGGTTAATTTCGAGTATGGAAAGGGTTTTTATCGAGTAAGAGCCCTAAAACCAGAGTTTACCGAGTAAGCAACATCTGGTACCGAGTAAGCTGATTTGCGATACCGAGTAACACGAGATACCGAGTAAGGATGTTGCGACATCGAGTAAGCTATGACATCGAGTAACTTGTTGCGACACCGAGTAAGGGTTTTTGAATTTCGAGTAAGAGTTTCATGTTATTTATCGAGTAAGTTTTGCCGAGTTAAGCTGGTTCAACCTTATCATTCATCGAGTAAGGACTTCACTTGAACTTACCTAAACGAAACTCTGCCGAAATTTCTTTAGGGTTTATCATATCGAGTTAGGGCTTATATTTCATCGAGTAAGCACTTGATATTGATTAAGGGCTTGTGATTCGAGTATTCTTCCTATGGTTTGCCGAGTAAGGCTGGTTGCACCTTATCGTTTATCGAGTAAGGTTTTTTAACAACTAATCTAAACGAAACTCTGCCCAAATGACTTTAGGTTATCGAGTAAGCTTCATGGATTTCGAGTTAGATCATAACCTAAGTCTAAATACCCTAAACCCTAATTACCACCTTACCTAACACACATGAGATTATTGGTAAACATTTTATAGAACATGACTCATTTCCTTGATTCATTATCTTAACACCAATATATCTCACCTCAAACCACACCACGTATAGCTTAAAAGATCCTGATCAAGATTCACAATCAAATGAAAACGGCTAGTATCAGTTGTTTGAGACTATGGGGATTATTCTTTATTATTTATTTGGGTTTGAAGTGATGTTTTACGGATGCGTGTACTTATTTCATCTTCTTTCTTTCTTCCCTTCCGCGAAGATGACTTGTTTGGGCATATATATATATTAATGGTGACAAAGACTTGGATATCTAGTTACTTTTGTGATTCTTTCTCTCTATACCCACAAAGTAACTATCACTCTCAGTGTCTCACGTAGTTGAGGATATGTCAAGAGGCATTGTGCTTATTACACTTTTATTAGTGGTATATGGTACACCGTTCTTAGTCACAAGAAGAAATACAAGCTTAAGTCACAAGTCTAGGGGATCTTACTTCATTCTCAAGTTCGTCATATTGAGCTTTTCCTCCTGAGATTAATAGAAATAGCCGTCGTTGTTGATTTAGAGGTTGATAAAGAGTAAGACAATTTCAAATGGTATCGTTAGTAGATTGTTATTATCGACATCTTCACACGTGCTGATTATGATTTATGCTAACGTGCTTCCGGTTAATACTTCATGTACACAATGTTATGATGATTTCGATGGGGAGAGAAATGTGTACATCAGGGACGCACAACAGGTTCACGTGATCGGGCTTAATCATTTTTTCCGGAGTTGATATCCGCAGAGATGGTCAGTGCTTCAACCTGCTACTTTGGTGTCATCGTTTCTACCTTCGTTGGTTACATGTGTACATTATGGGTTGATTCGTAAGATAGCTGGAATGCATTTGTTGAAGATGAAGATGTTGATACTTTGTTCCCCCTAATAGACAATCTTGAAGAAGGTCGAGTCTACAGTCTGTTCTACATTTTCCGCTGCGTGTTAGAAGACTAAAAACGGGTTGCATTTAATTATCAAAATACTTCTTCATATTCAGGGCATTCATCAGAAAGATTGTCAGTTTGGGGGAGAGCACTAATTAGGGGAGAGTGTACTCATTGTTTTCAGTTTGCAATTAATCCCTATTTAGATTTGCTCACACTGATCTTCTGCAAGTAAAGATATGGCAGCTGAGATGATTCTGGAAGCTTAATGAAGCATTGAAGGTTGAAGACCACTCTCGGAGTTGCTGCGCTTATATTTTGTATTTAATTTTACTTGTAGGGAACGTTGTAAGCAATTCCCGTATAACATCACTTTGGGGAGAGATTGTTAGCCTTAAAAGTTATGTTATAGTTGGGAATTGCAATAGTATCTATGTACAAGAACTAGTTTAGTCAATAATGCTAAGTTAGGCTAGTCTTGTAGTATAAATACACCTCCTAGTCACAACTAGGAGGTTGGGTGTCTCATTGTATTTCAAGGTGTGTGTGTTTTCCTTCTTTTTCTCTCTAGAAAACACACACATCTTCCCCTTTCTTAATCTAATAAATACTATCTCTTACCTTTATTTCGAGCATCCCCGACCTCCGGAAGGTGTTTCTTGGTCATTACAATACCACAAAATGACTTTTTTCTTAAGGCATTTGAACCCCAACCTTGTTTCCTTTAGCCTTACGATTCTTAGCCTAAGTGAAACCGTCATCAGTCTTATTCAATGTAGTAGAAACTTTAGTTGCCCCATTATTGTCACTACGAACCGCCTCCTTAGGAATAGCCATACTAACTTCGCTATTCAAAACAGAATCCACATTTAGTTTATCTAGAGAACATGCAAAGCTAATATGACCCCATGAATCGATACACATGAAACTTGTAAAAGCATCCAACATATTAGGTTTCCCTACTTGCGTGGCAATCAAGCTGAAACCATCCTCTGAATGTCATCATGATTCTCACCTTGGAGCAGGTAAATATTATCATCCTCAAATCTTTTACTATCCATCCCTTGGATATTTTTACAGCATTTATATTCTTAAATGAAGTTAAAGCTCGACCAGCATAGCATTTACCCTTATCCAAGTATTTTTTTTCTAGCTTGTGTCCTTGCCATTTAAGGTTATTTTAGACATTAAATTAAATGAACCTGGAGACCACTTTCATCATGTTTTCGTATATACAATTCATTACTGTCTCCTTTGTTGGACAGCCAAAGAAGTTCGTTAAAAGCATTGAATCAGGTTGAATACAACTGTAAGCAAGTACAAGACTGCCCTTATTTTCGTTCACATCTTCTGCAGTTGAATAAATTCATCAATGAAGAACCATATTAAAGAAGTCATTGAACATATACATGGGACTGAAGTTCTTTGTCCCTTTTACCAATGGAAACTCCATTTGCAAAAACTCGGGCTAAGAAAGTATTATCACAACCAACATTGTACTGGATAGCTGTTCTTTTCGTTCCTCTCTGGCACAATATCAATGAAATTTGGTTACAGTACATTTTACTTCTGCCACGTCCATCTTTGTGCTTACAATCAAGATAAGAGGGTGCAAAATAAGGTAGTGAGTGATCGTTAAGTTTCTAGATGGGTTGTTATAAGTTTCCAGATCGAGTGACTCGAGACAATTTATTGAATGGAATTTTACAATACTAATAAAGATGGAGAAATCAGGTAACTGAATGAGGCAAGACCAAAATTATATAAAAAGGCCACATATTGAGCTCATCTTCAACTATATTAAGCTTTACTTCTACAATGGATCTCTACTAGACATAGTAAAATTTTCCTCAAATTGGCAGAGTGGTTTGGGGAATCCTTGTTACTCACCTTCAATTTCTGTGTAATGATCTCTTTTCGCTCCAAACCACTTGGTAGGATGCTTATAAAATCTCAAGTTTATGCTAAATTATAATAGATGTTCTTTTTTGTCAATTTGTTTTCCTCAAAAAACCCGGATAGGTGACAATCATATTTTCTGGTTGGATGATTGGGCCGGAATATTCAAACATGCCGATAAATTCTCAAGCTTTTTTAATGTGCTTTGGAAGCATCCACAATTTGCAGATTATGTGACCACTTTAAGTTTAATGGTGTCTCTTATGTTAGGTCTTTCGAACTGATTTGGGACGATTGGCTACTTAATTTTCATGTTCCATGTTCGTTGAGCAACACCTACTGCTTAGCTAGCTTCTGCTTGTTTCGTTTGTTCTGTTCCTCTAGCCCCTTGCTAGAGATCGATGGGGTGCTGGTTTCAATTAAAAGACTCCAGCCTTAAATAGTAACACACTTACAATGCATAAGTACTGACATTCCATTTATAGCAGTTAAATATCCATGCTTATAGTTTCTTATAATTGGATCATTGTTGGCCCAATTTACGGATCTTTATATCAACGATATACCAAAATAATGAAAAATAATATTTATTTCTATAAATCTGTCATCAAATGTAAAGTTACAGAATCTAATCTATTTATAAGAAATGAAAGGGTGTCATTTGAAGAGTTGTGTTGGTTCAATCCAACAGACATGTCCCTTTGATGTTTGTAACTGCTATTTGGCTGTTATTTCCATACGAGTTGACTTTTTTGTGTTGACTTTGACTTTCGGGTTTGACCCTTTATATGGGTAGATTGGGATTAACCCAATATTCTCCCCCTTAATCACAATCGTCATCTCCTTCATCTTCTGGTTAAATCCACCATTTTAGCTGCTACTGTTTTAATTTTGTAGTGCTTGTGATCATCCTTATATCCAGGTAGATCAAATTTCCTTCGGTTGCTTCCACCTTTATTGCTATGATCTTCATTATATCCATGTTGATCGTATTCTTTAGGTTATTCCCACCTTTCATTGTTGTTGTGATCTTCCTTAAGTCCAGGTTGATCAAAATTTTGGTTGGTTATGCCACCAACACCTTTTCTTCTATTGGAGTTCTTGCAGTGTATATGTATCTTCCTTAATTCCAGGTTGACTTATGCTTTCGGTTATACCACCATCTAAGCTTTAACTACAAACTCCTAGTTGTTCAATATTTGATATTGTCAATTTGAAGTTGAATGGAATTTCCTTCCATTCTTGCTTCGTGATTCTTCTTGGTTAATGAAATTTCCTGGTGCTTCTTCAATAGTTGTCATAAGTAATGTTGGTTCCAAGTCTTCTTCAATGAGATTGGATTGTTCTTCTTTCTTTAATGGACATTTGTTTGCAAAATGCCCATACTCCTTGCATTTGAAGCATTGCACCTTACTCTTATCATGAGTAAATTTATTTGATTTGCTGTTTGATTCTTTCTTGAAATTATTTTCTTGGCTTCGCAACAAATCTTGTCCACATTTTTCACAGTGTCTTCCGTGAGTAATGTTATTGTCGTGATGTGTAAACAATAACTTATCTTGATCGTTATTGTCCTTATTCTTCTTAAACTTAATCCTTTCTTCATAGGTCTTAAGTCTACCTATTGCTTCTTCCAGTGTCATAGTGCTTA
This sequence comes from Artemisia annua, assembly GCA_014162995.1. NCBI lineage: Eukaryota > Viridiplantae > Streptophyta > Magnoliopsida > Asterales > Asteraceae > Artemisia > Artemisia annua. Next base: position 63,728 of record LBNU01020942.1, on the reverse strand, counting down.
GGTCGGAATATTGTTCTATAGATGCCACTATTTGCAGATACCTATCTGGTACAGCATTTAGTAACTTTCTGACTAAGTTTGTATCTTTTATTGTGTGTCCTAGACTAGCGGCTTTGTTTACAAGAGTTATGAGTTTTCCTGTAAAAGTGTCGATAGTTTCATCTTCCTTCATATGTAACAACTCAAGTTCAGATCTGAGTGTTTGAAGTCTGGCTTGTTGTACTTTTTCTTCGCCTAAGTATCTAGCCTTTAAAGCATCCCATATTGCTTTCGGGGTTTTGTGCTTTGTTATTTGAAGTAATTGATCTTTGGGTACGGATTGGTAAAGGTATGCAATAGCAGTTTTCTCCTTTTTCTTATCGGGTTGCGTTGAGTCTAATGGCTCTATTGTTTCCCATAACCCATTTGCTTCTAGAATAATTTGCATTCGAATTGCCCATAGTGAGTAATTCGCGGGTTTTAACATTGGGCATTGGAATTGAGGGGTAGTGTTAGATATACTAGCCTCCTTCTTTTCGTTGTCTCCACCGTTTTTAGTCATTTCTTAATATTAAATGAGAAGGTAATCTCCTAAAATTCTAACACGGGATGTGTTAAGAATAAAGTGCGCGCTTTTAATGTTTTGTGTATGTGACAATCAAAACCTATAGGATTAGTTAAATATACTATCCTCGGAGATTATAAATTCAAATTGAATATACCTAAGGTTAATTACTCCTTAAAAGTTATTCCTAAATATAATAAGTAGTGTGTTTTCACTAGGTTATTATAAAAATAAAGTGATAAGTTACTTAATGATAAAAATGGTAATACTTATCAAAAAAAAGTTATACTATTAATAAGTATATGTAAAAATATAAGGGTGGTTTTGTAAATTTCGTAACCTGGGGGGTATTAATGTAACCCTATGCCCTTATTTGATCCTTGTGTTGCCCTGGCAACTTATATCCGCCTCTTTTTTTTTGTTTACCTCTTCAAAGAGATAAAAATGTCTCTTCCTTTTTGAGACTTAGAAACCGCAATTCCTTGGTTTCTTCTGATGGTTGACCGCCGTGTATTGGCTCTGGTTAACCTTGTTCTCTTCACGGTTGGTGTTCTTGTTTCGAACGCCTATTTGATCCTTGTGGGATTCTCCTACCGTGTATGTTTTGAATCAAGTGGTGATTCAAATAAATCAAGGGTGCTTGGTTTTGATTCTTCAGGAAATAGGTGTGTTTGTTCCTTGTTTTTTAGAATCGATTTCTGCCCCTTTGATGTCTTTGTATTTTCGTTGGTATTGGGTTCTTGTTTCTGAATCGATTTAATGTTTTTGTTTGAGGATATAAACAAAACTTGTTCCCTATTGTTGTTTATGTTCTCGGTAAATGAAAAAAAATGATTCGGATTTTTTGCAAATCAGTTCGAGGATGCCTTTCTAGATGCCGGTAACTTTGTTACGAGGCGACTAGAAATTAAGGAGTATCCTCCTTGAACACAATAAAATGAAAAAGTCTTTTGATTATTGTGTTTCGAATGAAAAAAAATTTGCAGAAAAAATGTTACCGAGACCTGGGATTTCTTCTTCGATTCAAAGCAAAAAAAAAATAGAACCCTTGGTATATGATGATATTGGCTCTGATACCAATTGTTGGCCTAATTTACGGATCTTTATATCAACGATATACCAAAATAACGAAAAATAATCTTTATTTCTATAAATCTGTCATCGAATGTAAAGTTACAGAATCTAATCTATTTATAAGAAATGAAAGGGTGTCATTTGAAGAGTTGTGTTGGTTCAATCCAACAGACATGTCCCTTTGATGTTTGTAACTGCTATTTGGCAGTTATTTCCATACGAGTTGACTTTTTTGTGTTGACTTTGACTTTCGGGTTTGACCCTTTATATGGGTAGATTGGGATTAACCCAATAATCATGTCATATAATTGTTGTACAGTGATTGTAATCCAACATTCGTATATTAATATTTTACCAACTATAAAAATGTAATCTAATGTCATTATAGTTGGAAAACAATACAAATAAGACAACCCCTACTCACTATAATCGCCGTTCCTCATTCGCTTTCTTAGAACCAAAAGTTGGGGGAACATTAGCCCGAACATCTTAAGAAAGCTTGAATAGAATCGACTGGGGTTGGGTCGCACTTTCGCTCCCATGCCACAAGCTTTGTTGTGCCATCACTCTATTAGTCTCAAGCCACGCCAGCAACTTCTCTCTGTGTGTACGATGCGCCTTGGGATGGGTTGTAAGTGGCGCTAACTGAGGTCGATCCCGTGTTAACCTTTTACTTGATCAGATTATATCCTATGGCTAGAAGCCTAAACTTTTCCACAATTTGCGCATCTATCATCGGAGTTGAACCGCTCGCTGACGTCGATCGCAAACTTCCCATTGTTTTGTGTAGCTACAAACACAAACGTTAATGTTTAACTATCACGAAACACATTTCTCGATCTTTCTTCAAGGAATACATAAGGGAACAGAACATTGACTCAGACTAAGTCACAAGCATTTGAAGCGAGTATCATTAAAAATTCTTATTACTATTTTGATTCACTTTATAGACTCAAATCAGCACATGTTATAAGGAGTCCTACGTACCTTTTTAATGAGAAGACCAACCATATTTATCCTTTATGAAGTAGCCTATCGATCCATGCTGGTTATTGCGTTAACTTAATTATTTATTTATATATTATTTATATTTATTTATATTTAGGTTCTATAGAAAGTAAGCCGTTCATTACAAGTTGGGTTCTCTACTTAGCGTTGAAGCCCGTTGAAAAAATAATAATAATAATAATCGAAAAATAATAAAAAATAGTCGTCTTGAATCAAGTCGAAATATCAGTTAAGACTTAGTACAAAAGGGATGTGGCGTGCTGTCATACTATTATGTAAAAATTTATAACATTAGATTGTTTTTTTTAATACCTCGTCTTATACCTCTATCATTCATGTAACGATCTGCTAACAAGTCTCCACCTGAATGAGAGAGTCAACATTAGAAGCTGGAAACATTTCACCGCCCAAACGAGAGATTCGCATAAGATCCTGTAACAATCCACCAGCTCATCACATATAATTTAAAATCAGATGATGAAACCATATTCGAGCACTTGGCAATAAATTCAGTATAGAATCCTCGAAGAATTCACTTCCCCAGAATAGAAGTTCGACGAGATGTTCAGATTATGCAGTCCTTGATAGAATTCACTTCCCAATGAATAGATAGTTCGCATTCGGATCCTGAATATTCACATCCGGAGCGAGGAAATGTTAACATAGGATGCTGATCAATTCCCCGCCTGACGAATAAAATTTCAATTATGATCCTGGCACTTGAGCCATCCGACGAAATATGCCGTAATTTATCATTCGGTATCTGAAATAGTTCAGCCACTCGACGAAGGGTAAGTACATTGGATCCTGAACAATTATACCACCCAGTAATTAATAAGTGCATACAGATGGCTCTCATTCAATAATTTTAAGGCATTACTTACATGGAAACTATTGTATTTGATAAAATGAAAAATCACAAAAGATTTATTTAACTAACCTGAGCAGCCTTCGCTATTATTGAGCTGCTCATTGATATGAGTCTCTCTCTATGAACATTACTCACTTCTATCCGGACCTCAATACTTTTTACTTTTCTGGATGCGATTAGAACTCATACAGATTTTATTTTTTAGTCACCCTTTATTAATCGATGTATAAAATTAAATAATGATTACCAATGTGCATATTACTTACACTTCAACTCTACCCATCCCCATCTAGCGCTTTCATTTTTTTCAATTTCCATCCTGTTCAGGTTGTTAGTAGTACTTGAGGCAAGAAGTTCTTTCCTGATGTTTAACTGCCAAATACATTATATTTAGACATAGTAAATAGCTAACAAAATCAAACAAACTGAAATCGAGGCTGCAGTTGGTTCTGAAAGTTTTAGCACTCTCCACTTCCAGGGGGGGCCCCTGGAGTGCAATTAATCTCTACCTAATGAAGATGCGTTCCTGTGCCTCAGATCAATATTTATAAAAGGGAGGGTATGTACAACCACATACCGCGCCACAAGTATCAGACAAAAGATAAAACTCCAAAAATGATGAATAAATAAATATATAGCATATGGTCAGTGCAAGAGAAGCCAGGATGCATCTTCTTAAGCACAAAGTTTATCTTATCTAAATAAAGAATAGATAAAATAAATCATTACAATTACCTCCTCGATGTTTTTGATCAAAGATCTCGTTAATGTGAAATCCTCTCCAATATCTCCAAAGTTCTGTACAGTCCTCTTTTCTCCTCTTGGTGCTACTGTTAAACGCATCAGTCGGTTCAGTAAGTATATATAGTATAGGTATAAGTAATATATATACGTGATAGGTATGATATAGTATAGTAGGGTAGTTATTAGTATTATAGTAAGTTAGTGTATAGTTATATAATGAGTATATGTAGTAGGTATTACTCCTTTATAAAACATGCATATCCCCTTCCTAACTCCTAACCTCCAGCGAACATAAATTTTAAGATTCAACACACCGAACCTGTTTCATATATAAACCAAAGCTACACACGAAACAAACAAAAAAACTCACTTACATATCTGGTCTCTCTCTCTCTTTCTTTACATCTCTCCCTCTTCCTCTTAACCTAAAACAAACATCACCACCCCTCTATTAGTTGCTGCCGCCACCACTTACATCTTTTGAAACCTCCGTCGCCGCCACTAGCGAAAGAGCCACCATCAAAAACCCCACCACCAACGAACCCCCATCACCGGAGTCCAAACCTGCCACTACTATACATCTCGAAAGGTTTTTCAAATTTTGATTTTTTTTTATTAAGATATTTTTCAAGTTTTGAAAGTTTATTTTGTAGACCTATATGTTTTTGAAACAACGAAGGTGTTTATTTTATTTTTATTTATTTTTTTTTTTTTAATTTTTTTTTGTTAAATTTGTATATAGTTTTTAAAACCGGTGGTGTTTGAGTTTAGGTGGTTTCGTTGATTTTTTAGTGGTTTAGGTGGTGTTTAGTGGTGTTTTCGGCTTGCTTTGTGTGGCCATTGAACCATTTTGAACTAGATCTGACTGGTTGGTTGGGAATATGGAGGGTTTCGGTTGTCCATCGCAAGCATATCTCAATGGCTTTTAGTGGTGAGGTAGGTGGTTCAAATAGATTTTGCTCCACACACCCATTTTGCTCCATTGTTGTCGCCGTTTTATCATGTCACCACCGTCGTTTTGGCGAGGTAGGTGGTTCAAATAGGTTTTGATTATTTATTTTTTTTGGTGTTGTTGAGCCGTTTTTTATGGTGGTTTTCATTGGTTTTGGTGGTGGTTAAATACCGAAATGTTGCTCGGATTTTTTTAGTTATTTGGGCTATTTGTCTCTCGGATTTATAGCCAGGTCTTTTAATTAAAACCATAAGATATTGTTTAGTTTTTATGGTGTTACTGCTATGGTGGTTCACATATGTGAGATAATGCAAAAAGAAAAAATTGTTCTATAAAAAGCAGTGATGGTACATGTTTCATTGTTCTTTCTGAAGCTTGAAATACAATGAAACACGCGATAGTGATGATCTTTATTTTGTCAAAAATATGTATTTTATTGTGATATCCAACCATTATTTGAATTACAATGTAACTGTTGTTTCTAGCCATGGTGGTGTTTGGTCCCATTTTTCCTTGACCTAAAATTTGATAGATCTTAGCCGAAAATTAGTTTCATGTCGGTAATTTTGAAAGTTTTTCAAAAGAGAATCTTTAAATTTAGCAATTTCATCCTCTCAAGTTCAATTTGAACTTGATAGATCATGTTGAAGTTTTTGTGAGGAAGAAATAAAAGTGGGCCTTCTAATGTGGAACATTAATTTTACTTTAATTCAAAATCCTCCTCACAAAAACTTAACATGATCTATCAAGTTTAAAATGAACTTGAGAGGATCTTGATCCATTTAGGAAACCAAGAACCAAATGTGTAAAGTTGGCATGAAAACTGCTATAGTCATATGGATCAAAAAAGATGTGAGAAGAAAATGACAAAAACACTTTCACAATTGCTTTTTCTCTTTTACTTAAAAGGAGAACTTAACTTTGTGCCCAGTAGTCATAGTTGTCATATGACTAAGAAAAAGAGAATCTCAAGAAATGATACTAGCTTTCCCTATATGGCTATATCAAGACATTGACTAGGAAATATGCGGTACATAAGAAGTCATGTGAACCTTGGGACATGGATCATGGTGACCGATCAATGTAAGACTTGAGGTGTGTTGAAATACCCTAATGATTTTTGGCAAATCATCACAGCCATAAACGGATTTGACTTGTCTTTACCTGTAGCCGTTTGCTCAGGACTAGTCAATTCTTAAAGGAAATTTCCTTGGTGAATTGATAACCAAAATGGATTTCCACTGCCTTTACCACAAGCCATACACTTATGGGCTAGTCAATTCTTTGGATTTTCAAAGAATAAGATCCATGGTGAATTGATGACCATTTCAACTCTCAGCAATGAAGCATGGGTGAGTTGAGTACCCTATGGTTTTGAGCAAACCATTACAGCTATCAACAGATTTGATGTGTCTTTACCAAAGCTGTACCCTTTGGACTAGCCAACTCTTTGATGGAACAGTCAACATCATGGTGAGTTGATAACCATAGAACATATGTACCTGTATACAACAAAGAGTGACAAAACTATACAAGAAAGTTAGCTAGTTTTTTTTTTTTTTTTTTTTTTTTTTTTTTTTTTTTTTTTTTTTTTTTTTTTTTTTTTTTTTTTTTTTTTTTATATCACTCTCTTAACCCTTTCTCCCTACGTAAAAACACCACAAACCAAAAACCACACAAGCACGAAAAAAAAACAGAAAGAAAAGAAGAAACCACAAAAAAAAAAAAAAAGAACAACAAACACACCCAAACAAAAAACAAAAAAAAAACCCTAGCTCACCCACCACTCCTGTCATAGGTTCTTCTAGCAATACTCTTGTTGC
>LBNU01020942.1:18673-32728 GCA_014162995.1 Artemisia annua | reverse complement strand
GGCGGGAAAAACTCACCATGCCGACCAGTGACCGTTGGAGAGTATATGCATAGATTACCGTAAGCTGAATAATGCCACATCTAAAGATCATTTCCCACTACCTTTCATTGATCAAATAGTTGAGAAGCTTTCCGGTCATAAGTTCTATTGCTTTTTGGATGGGTACTCCGGGTATAATCAAATACCCATCCATCCTAATGACCAGGCCAAAACCACTTTTACATGTCCTTAAAGGACATTTGCATTCTGTCGATTGCCGTTTGGTCTGTGTAATGCACCCGCTACCTTTCAGCAGTGCATGATGAGCATCTTTTCAGACATGGTTGGAGAATCTGTAGAGATATTTATGGATGATTTCTCCATCTTTGGTCAATCCTTCGAAGGCTGTTTGGGTCAGCTTGAAGGTGTGTTAAAAAGATGCACCGAAACTAATCTAGTGTTTAGTTGGGAGAAGAGTCATTTCATGGTTCGTGAGGGAATTGTATTGGGGCACGTCGTCTCTGAAAAAGGATTCGAGGTTGACCGTGCTAAGGTGCAAATAATTTCAACTCTTCCTCCTCCCACTAGCGTTAAGGCTGTGCGATCTTTTCTTGGTCATGCAGGGTTCTACAGGCGATTTATTAAAGATTTCAGTGCTATATCAATGACTCTTTGTAATTTACTCTTAAAAGAGGCACGATTTGACTTTAATGAATCATGTCTTAATTCATTCAATATGCTTAAGCAAAAGCTTGTAGAAGCCCCAATTCTGCAGTCACCTGATTGGTCGAAGCCTTTCGAGATCATGTGTGATGTGAGTTATTATGCCGCTAGGGCGGTTCTGGGACGACGGGTCGATAAGAAACCCGTTGTAATCTTTTATGTTAGTAAGACTTTTTCAGAAGCTCAAATGAATTACACCACTACTGAAAAGGAATTGCTAGCCGTGGTTTTTGCTCTTGATAAGTTCCGGTCATACATTTTGGGGGCACTCAAAGGTGATAGTATTTTCGGATCATAGTGCCTTAAAACATTTATTGACCAAGAAGGAGACAAAACCGAGGTTGCTTAGGTGGATTCTGCTATTACAAGAATTTAATCTGGAAATATGGGATAAAAAGGGGTCGGAAAATGTGGTTGCCGACCATTTGTCCAGGATTATCCCTCCACCGTTCAACCCATCTGATGTGATCAAAGAAAAGTTTCCGGATGAAAGCTTATTTGAGGTTTCTAAGCTCCCTTGGTATGCAAACATTGTTAACTACCTTGTAGTTAAAAAGCTTCCGGATTACTGGTCCAAACAACAAAGACAATACTTCTTTTCTCAATTGAAGCATTATATTTGGGAGGATCCGGAGCTTTATAAAGTGTGTGCTGACCAAGTTGTTAGGAGATGTGTTCCCGATCACGAGCATATAGACATATTGGCTCATTGCCATTCTTATGCGTGTGGGGGACACTTTGGTGCAACGAAAACTGGGCGCAATGTCTTGCAAAGCGGTTTCTTTTGGCCGACTATATTCAAGGATGCCCAGTCTGTAGGACCTTGGATCTATCAACTTTATCACTAATACAAGCACAATATGTAGTAAAGATGGTGACTTGATGATATATATGTATGTGTTTTAGAGAGAGAAAGTAGTAAGAGAAACTAGAGAGAATTTCATATAAAACACACACTTACACACACAAGCACACCTTACAAATGAAGGTTTAGGTGGCTTATATACTTAGAGAGAAAGGCCTCATGGGCTTTCTAATGGACTTGGACTTGGTGGACTTTTTTTACATAAAAGGCTTATACAATATAACTTATAACATATTAGCTTACTAAGTCCACAAGTCCAATTGAATAATCTATCATACGTTTACGACACATTACAAAGTTCTCAGGATTCGAATGACCGTCACTTCTTTATATTTCTTTGATGCTAACAATCTCCCCCTAAGGGGTGGTCATTCGAATGATGCTCCACGTGATTAGGTCTTTGTCTTCTTTGTCTTTGAACTTTGCGTGTCGTTGTAGAATAGTCTTTAGTCTTTGTTCCTTCATGCTTTGTGATCTTAGATAAATGACTTTACTTCGTTCTTTGTTCTTTGTTGTGGTTGATCCATCTGCCTTTCGTCACATCTTTGTCTTTGTAGGTTAGACGCCTTTCCAACATGCTCATACGTCTTTAGTCTTTGTCATACATACATTTGTTGTTCCCGTTCTTTCACTTTGATCTTTGTCACTTAACTTTGTAGATTCTTTCACATGACGTAGAATCTTTCTTTGACCTCTTCTATGCATCGATCTTTGGTGAGAACTTTCTTTGACTTTGAGATGTATGTATGAGCATGTGGAAACTAGTGTGGTGGTTGTACCTGCATAAAACAGTTAGCAATAAAGCATACGGTACTTACAGGTTCGGAATTAGAGATCGTCAACAGCATAGTGTGAAGACTCCTTCAAATCCTTACCATGACCGTTCCTAATCGGATACCCCCGAAAGGCTTACACAGACATACCGAAGTACACCCACGATTAGGTGAGTCGCTGGAGATCACCCACGACTGTAGACCGTTTGAAACCACAGCGAACACTAAGCGTAACCCACAAGAGATTACCGAAGTGACCTGCTGTCAGGGCTATTTGATGTTGACCCTGGAAGGAATTTCCGTTCAATCATTGAGAAATACATAAGTAAATCCTCTCATAAACGTTCTTGGTAGATTGCTAAGATCTGCGTAGGACTCGATAGTTTACAACTGGTGTCCATTGATGTAGAGCCACCATTGCAGTAATGTTAAGTGTTCCTATGAGATCTTTTAATGAATCTCGGGGCTCTAGACTCAATAAGTGCACATTTGGTTTCCTATGCGGAGGCATGGAGCAGTGGGCCTCCTTTTCAATATCAACCATCTCTAAGAGACGGGTCAATAGATTACAATGGTTCCCCGTGAGAATGAAACAAGTATCTTTTGAGAGATACCCGAGTGGCTAGAAGGTTTAAGTGCAGTGCGTCACTGGGTCCATGACGTCTTGTCTTCAATACCGGTGTCACTTTAGTAACAACCAGTAGCGTATGAATTGATCCCGGTGTCTGCCCTAAGGTTGAACATATGGAGGGCTATTTCTTTTCACCCTTTTCGTTACTTTTCTTTTAAATTCTTCAACCCCTTCTTTCTCCTTTCATTCTTTACTCCTTTTTTCAAATCATACCTAAGGACTTCTAATTCTAATCTATCGGAATTGTCCTTGGGTAGATCCCTCCGGCTCTGGCGGATCATAGGACGGTTTTTCCTATCCTTAGTCACCTTATATCACCATGACTATCCTAATGTTGCCATAAACCATGTGTTTGAAAATCTTCTCAAAGTGTTTATGATCATGAAACATATTTTGTTAACACTTTGAGAGTTTTGTTTTCTTTTGAAGGACTCCCCCTTCACATGTGCTCATGCAATTTTTTAAGAAATTTGCACATGCGGGAGGAGTAAGAACTTTTGAATTGATCCACTTTCAGTGAACAAGACCGATTCGAGACACGTTTACATCACTAGTTAGACTAGCTTGAAATTATTACCCGGCCTGGTCAAGTCCAAAGAGAGTTTCTCGGATTGGTACATTCTACTTAGACAAGTCCTATTCGAGACACGTTTACATCACTAGTTAGACTAGCTTGAAATTATTACCCGGCCTAGTCAAGTCCAAAGAGAGTTTCTCGAATTGGTACATTCTACTTAGACAAGTCCTATTCGAGAAACGTTTACATCACTGGTTAGACCAGCTTGAAATTATTACCCATCCAGGACAAGTCTTTTCGATTACAGACATATAAGTTTCGTCAATTCGAGGGTCAATACTGAGTCTAGCTCTTTTATGATACAACAACAATCTTTAACCATCTTGATCACATATCAATCACGTTTTAGATCACATTTTAATCACGTCTTCTCCCCCTCAAAAATAGCATATCGTGATATTTTTGATATCAACTGATTAATGAAAAGCTTTTGAAGAGATAGACGGATTTGTTTTTGCATGAAATCGGAACATTTTTCTTTTGTAATACTCCCCCTCAGAACTCGCATATGTTTTGAGAAGTTTAATCTTTTGCAAACAGTTTAGAGGGAAGGAGTCTTCTTGAGCAAAATTCTAAAATTGCAATTAATTTTAGATTTGTTGAATTTTGCATCAAGGTTTGTTTAAAAACAAAGACTTCTCTTTGTTTGAATAGGAATGTCGCACTGAGGCGTACAACAGTGTCCATTTTTAGGATAAGTGCACTTTGTTGATGAAAATCATTTTTGCGTATCACTTTCCTTTCTTGGAAAGCTTGAGTTGTGCACTGTAAGGTGTACACAAGTCATTTTTTAGAAACGAGTTTTTGCTTGAAATCTTTTCGTTTGTTTATACTCGAACTTTTTGAAAAGAATTTCGGTTTTAAACGTTCGAGTCCTGATCTGAAATAATCAGAAGTCATCAATTAAGCTCGGGTTTCGTACTAAAGTATACGAAAGCCATCTTTTAAGAAAAATTTGAGAAACGACATGTTTTAGAAAACTTTTGGTGAACTCTCGCTCAAGCATATGTACATATCCGTGTCATTTTTGAGTGACATTTCTAGAAACGTACATAATATCGATTATACGAGAGACATGTCGTGAGAAGAATATTTTTGAATTTTTTTTGGTTTTATATTGTTTTTGGATTTTTTGAAATTTTATATTTTTGTATTTTCTTTTTGTTGGTTTTTCAAATTTTGTATTTTGTTTTTCAAAAATATTTACAGCGAAGCAATTTTGAAAACATTTTTCAAGAAGATTCGAGAAGACGTTCAAACTCCTCAGGGGTTAGGCTTCGCATGCCAATTCGTCAAACTAAATCGTCAAACCGATCTTTTGGAAGGGCTTTAGTAAATAGATCGGCGAGTTGGTATTCCGTCTTAACGAAAAATAATTCAACAGTACCCTCTTCTACGTGCTCTTTGATGAAGTGGTAGCGAACTCTAATATGCTTCGTCTTAGAATGATGAACGGGGTTGCACGAGATGGCTATGGCACTTTTCGAGTCACAATACATAGGTATGCGGTCAAAAGTAAAGCCATAATTTGTGAGTTGTGTCCGCATCCAAAGAACTTGGGCACAACACGCAGATAGAGACACATACTCGGCTTCTGCAGTTCAAAGTGCAGTACAATCCTGTTTCTTTGACGACCAGCTTACTAGCTTTTCACCCAAAAATTGTGCTCCACCTGATGTACTTTTTGCTGTAACTTGATCACCTGCATGGTCGGCATCTGAAAATACGGTTAGATTAAACCCCGAATCCTTCGGATACCAAAGTCCCATGTTAATGGTTCTTCGTAGGTACCGAAAGATCCGTTTAACCTCTTTGAGGTGAAGTTCGGTAGGCTTTGCCTGAAACCGTGCTAATAGGCAAACAGCAAATTGAATATCTGGTCGGCTAGCAGTTAGGTACATGAGAGAACCGATCATGCTCCGATATTTCTTCGGATCGATGGGTTTCCCAAACAAATCAGCACCGATTTTTGGTGAAGTGACCATTGGTGTTCCAACAGAATCATAATCTTCCATACCATGTTTTTTCAAAATATCTATTGTATATTTAGGTTGATTTATAAAAATACCACGAGGGGATTGATGTATTTGCAAACCAAGAAAGAATTTTAGTTCGCCCATCATGGACATTTGAAATTTGCTTTTCACGAGATTTTCAAAATGTTTTGAATGTTTCGGATTAGTGGACCCAAAGATAATGTCGTCCACGTAAATCTGAACAATCAAAATGTCATCTTTGTACTTTTTGGTAAACAAGGTATCATCAACCGTTCCTTTGGTGAAATTGTTTTTGAGCAAGAAAGATGATAGTGCGTCATACCACGCCCTTGGAGCTTGTTTTAAACCATAGATGGCTTTCTTAAGCTTGTAGACGTAGTCTGGATGATCTTTGTCGATGAATCCCTCTGGCTGACTCACATACACCTCTTCTTTCAGAGTTCCATTCAAGAAAGCCGTCTTAATGTCCATCTGATAGACTGTGATGTTTTTGTGAGCTGCATAGGCTAAGAAAATCTGAACTGCTTCAAGTCTAGCTACGGGCGCGAATGATTCCTCGAAGTCTATCCCTTCCTCTTGCGGATACCCTTTAGCCACGAGACGAGCTTTGTTGCGAATTAAAATCATTTCTTCATCCATTTTGTTTTTCCACAACCATTTAAGATCAAGAATATGTTTTTCAAGTGGTCGTGGGACAAGTTCCCAACTATCATGTAACTGGTATTGAAGAAATTCCTCCTGCATCGCTTCTATCCATGGGTTTTCTGCCATTGCTTCCCGAATGTTCTTTGGTTCTTTGAGGCTTATTGAGTGTTGGGTTTATAGGTTTAATGAGACAAAACAAGAAGAATGAAAACAAGAAGGGCTAAAGATGACAAAGAGAGAAAGCTACAAAGAAAAGAATATTACAGAATATTTTATATACGTAGGAAGATTTCTTTGTATTATTCGGTATTATCTCTTTGTAAACCTAGTCCTTTCTATTATATAAAGAGAGGCAAGGTACAGGTTTTTCACAAGTCTTCCATAATGTAGATTACTAAAGGTGTGTGTGTGTGTCTAGGGCGTATGTCTTGTAAACGCCTAAACTAGTTGTTCGATACCTCTAAGGTCTGAGAAGTCTTAGATCCCTGTTACAGTTAGGTAACACGTTATATTCTGATCAAATATAATTGGAGGTGATGATGGTGAAAAACCTTGTGTCAATAACTTTGATTTGTTTTAATCCGCTGTGCATAATTGTTCATTGTTATTGTTGAACCCTAAGGCTCAAAACGATCCAAGAAACTATAATTACCATGTCATTAGTTTCTACATTGAGCAAATGTAGATACACAATTCGAGATCGGTGGCAAGTTGTCTCCTCGTCTGAACTGGCCTTGAAGGTTCACCAATAACTTGTTCTATTGGATGGTCTTTAGTCCATTGGAGTGTAGAAGGGTACCTTGGATTTAACATATGCGTGTTAGATGGTTCTTGTAACCTTGAAGAAGATTCAGCAGAGTCTGTTGCAAACGGGTTTTCAAATACTTCTTCTTCTTCTTCTAACGTAGCATTGTTTGAATTATTTGTTGGTTCTTCTTGAAAGTTTGTGTTTTGATTATGCTCTNGTAGCATTGTTTGAATTATTTATTGGTTCTTCTTGAAAGTTTGTGTTTTGATTATGCTCATCAACTCTTGGTAGAACAATTTCAATAACCGAAGTTGCTTGAGTAGATGTTGATGATGTTGAGGGAGTTGGTGCTTCAGCTTCGATTGTTGTTGATGCATCTTGTGTTGGTGGTGGCGGTTGATGATTTTGATCGGGTGCAGCGGAATGATGTTGAGATGCATTTGTCGAAGTTCCACCATAGTATTCATCAAACATTAACTCGAAGAAGTTTTCCAGTTCTTGATCTGAAGGTTTATCCGGTGTTGTTGACTGAGCTCCATTAGGTACGAGTCCTGAACTGATGTGTCCAAAAGTCTGACTGTTTGGTGCGGGTCCTAATCTGGTTTGATTAGAAGCAATCAGGTTAAGCGCGGGTTCTAGAGCGAGTCTCTCAGAAGCCATTTGTGAAATCTCGTCAAACTTCACATTCATCGTCTCCATTATCCTTTTTGTTCTCCTATTATACACCCTGAATGCCCTCGAGTTTTCTGAATATCCAGTGAAGATTCCAATAGCACCCTTAGCTTTCAACTTTCCTAGATCTTCTATGTCGTTCGTCGGATAGCACAAAGCACCAAACACGTGAAGGTAAGAGATATCCGGTTTCCGATTGTTCACAAGCTCATATGGTGTTTTATTGAATCTTGGATGGATTAGGGATCGGTTTTGAGTGAAACAAGCAGTGGCTACAGCATCAGCCCATAAGAATAGTGGTGCACTAGAATAAATTAGCATTGTGCGAGCAGCTTCACAAGAGTTCTATTTCTTCTTTCAACTACCCCATTCTGCTGTGGAGTTCTAACAACTGATGTTTGATGTGTGATTCCAACATCTTCAAGATACGTTCTTAACTCCTGATTGGTGAATTCTGTGCCGTTGTCTGTTCTTACAATCCTTACTGGAGCTTGAAGTAGAACTTGAATGCGCTTCAGAAAGGTGATGACGTTACCAGGTGCTTCGTCTTTTGATTTCAAAAACTTTACCCAAGTATATCTTGAATAATCATCGACAATAACAAGAATATACTTCTTTCCATTGATGCTTTCAACTCTCATTGGGCCACATAAGTCCATATGCAACGGATTTTATAACAACTGATGTTTGATGTGTGATTCCAACATCTTCAAGATACGTTCTTAACTCCTGATTGGTGAATTCTGTGCCATTGTCTGTTCTTACAATCATTACTGGAGCTTGAAGTAGAACTTGAATGCGCTTCAGAAAGGTGATGATGTTGCCAGGTGCTTCGTCTTTTGATCTCAAAAACTTTACCCAAGTATATCTTGAATAATCATCGACAATAACAAGAATATGCTTCTTTCCATTGATGCTTTCAACTCTCATTGGGCCACATAAGTCCATATGCAACAGATGTAACCTTGCTTCCGAACTAGGTACGGTTTTGGGTTTAAGTGATCCTTGGTGTATTTGAACTTAGGGAGTCCGTTTACGATGTTGTCTTTGGCTAATTTGTTGATGGTGTCGAAATTGAGGTGAGATAAACGTCGATGCCACAACCAAGACTTTGTTTCGGATTCTCTTGTCATAAGACAAATTGGTGATGTAGAGGCCATTGTATTGATGTCGATAGCATAAAGATTAGTGCCATGATTTCCAGTTAAGAGATCATTTCCAACCAAATTTCTAACAAAAACCTTATTTCTCCGGAAGGCGACCTCTAAATCTGCATCACAAAACTGCCCAACTGAGAACAAATTGTGTCCCAACCCTTCGACGTAGTAAACTCGAGTGATTAAGTAATTCCCAAACTGAAGATCTCCATAACCCTGAATAGCTGCTACATGATCATTACCAAAGCGTACAGTNGTGAACTGCCTTGGATCGTGGGTCTCTTCTGGTTTTTGGCTTCCATTTTTTCGCAGGGATTCATTACCTTGCTGGTTCGTTTTGAGTTTCTTTTGGGGCTTGTCTTGGATCGTGGTTCTCTTCTGGAAATTGGCTTCCGTATTATCAGTTGGGATTTGTGAACTGGCCTGGATCGTGGGTCTCTTCTGGTTTTTGGCTTCCATTTTTCGCAGGGATTCATTGCCTTACTGGTTGTTTGTGGGGTTTCCTGGTTGGGCTCTTTCTTCGCTACAGGTTCTTTTTATTGGTTTCGTATTTTTGTTTTGTTGCTGCTATTATTCTCTGGTTAAGGGGCTACGTACAGCAGTTGTAGGTGTTTCATTGTGGTATTCGTCAATATTCAGTTGAGGTTTACCCCCGTGTATGCTGTGTTTGGTTTTGCCGTACATGGTGGTTTCATTGGTCGGTTTCTTGAGCAGATTATACGTTTGGCTTTTGGTTCTGTTGTACCAGGTTTTGGTCTTAAGCAGTTTGTACGTTTGGGTATTGCTTATCCGTATTACTTTGGTGCTTTGTTGCTTGAGGTTTGGTTACAAGGGGTCGTGGTTTGTTCGTTTTGTTGCTATGCCTGTGGCAAAATTTCATTGTCCCTTTGTTGGCCTTAATGGATGTCGGGATGGTGGTGGAAACGGGCTAACTAAAACTTCTTTGATCACTCATCTTCGCGATCGGCACTTTAATGGTAAGGCTCAACTCATTCGACAACCGCTTTTTCTTTTTCCACATTCTTTACTTTTTCAACATTCTTTGGCAAAGGTGATGGAGTGACTGGTTTTGTCAAATCTTTTTTCACGTCGACTTTTGGAGCAAACTGAGAAATTGACATTTTTGGTTTTTGAACCGTTTTTGAATCATTTGGTTTCTCCGAAGTCGTTGGTTTTTCAAACTTAGTATCCACACTCTTTCCTTTTAGACTTTCTAACTGAGACTTCAAAAGATCATTTTGCGCTTTCATGTTGTTGAAGGCACGCTCATACCACAATTTGTCATACTTGCATTCTTCGTTTTTCCGATCAAGTTGTTTAAAATATGATACATTTTCTTTTTCATGTTTAATAAGCGCATTTTCATATTTTGAAACAATTGCAGAAGTCTCAGTTCGAAGCCTTTCCTCATCCTCAACAGAATATGTTTGCAAAATAATAGACATAATATCAGTAGACATGACAGCTTCGAAGAGAGAGTCATTTAATCTTTCCAAAACTTTCATGTTTTCACAAGTTTCATTAGCTTCCTTTACCAGGGATTTGTGGTCCTTGACAAAGTCGGTTGTTTCTTTTATCAAAGCATTTTCAAGATGAATTACCCTCGCACTGATGTTATACAGTGGGATTGTAATTTCTGTTTCAAATACCTTTTTCTGCTCTTTATGAAAACTCGAATGCCAATTGTTAATACTGATTGTGGTTTTTGACTCAACAATCTGTTGAAGAACTTTAATTCTCTTTTTCACATCATCAAGAATGTCTCTATTTTCACTTGTGTTAAAAGGATTGTCTGACGACATTTGTTCCAGTTTTGAAAGATTTTTAGAGACAACTTGTGGTTTAGAAAACATTTTCTTAACAACTGACGTTTTGAAAATATTTGGTGTTTGTTTTTTAGGGACAAAAGTGATTCCATTAATTTTGTTCCATTTATCGTAATTAATTAGTTTCAAATCTGGATTCTTTTGTTTCATTTTATTTTGACTCTCTTCAGCTAGAGCTATTATGTCATCATAATCACGCACATAAGGAGGATCATGTTTAACATATAGCACATTTCCATTATACAAACTATTTTGTGCTTCCTGAGCTTTCTTGAGATGACAAGGAGTTTTGTTACCAAGAGCCATTTTATGTTTTGTATGGTAAATCAGATCAGTTTGATTTGTAATCATATGAAGTGTTTGACTCGAATGACCTGCTGTTACCAACAATTTTTCCAACTTTTTGACCATGTTTTGTGACTCAAGGATTTCATTCAAAAGCTTATCTTCTGTCGTTGCAAAGTCCTNCCAAGAGCCATTTTATGTTTTGTATGGTAAATCAGATCAGTTTGATTTGTAATCATATGAAGTGTTTGACTCGAATGACCTGCTGTTACCAACAATTTTTCCAACTTTTTGACCATGTTTTGTGACTCAAGGATTTCATTCAAAAGCTTATCTTCTGTCGTTGCAAAGTCCTTTTTCAACTCATCCCGTTCTTTTTCAAGATTGGTATAAACTGATTTTTGTTTAGAAAGTTGGTTTTGCAAATCAGAAATTTTCGCGTTTAAGGATTTTATTTGCTTATGTAAATTAACATAAAGTGTATCATACTTTATTTGCAAACGTTTTTCCCTTGAAACGGAATTTTGATAACCAGTTTCTAATTCAGACAGTCGTTTTGTATGAAATTCGAAAGCTTTTTCATTTTCCTTGTATCTCGCAAGCTCAGCGGTCAATGTTGCATTCGCGGCCTTAACATCGCGATTGACCTTTTTAACATTCTCAATCTCAATACTACAATTATTCAACAATGATTCAAATAAAGCATGTCTTTCCTCATCATTCTCAGCATGCTGTGAAACGAAGCCTCCATTATGATTCATATCGGGATTTGTCGAATCAATATTTCTATTATTCGGCGTGTCCTGGTATGTATCATAATTGGTTGCTAGTGTCTCAGAATGCTATTCCTCATGAGGGGACATATCAAATATATCATTATTGTTGAAAGAATTGTTTAATGGTACCTCAGATACTGCATTGTCGTCATAAACCGGAGGTGTCTCAGAATCTGTGTCGTACTTAGCCTCCTGAAGATTTGCCATAAATATGCAGTTCGCATCAATATCCTCCCGATCTTCCATTTCATCCATAAGAGCCATAAAGTCATTCTCCTCAGCATAGACTGAAACCACTGCTTTCCCCTTTTTGGCCAACATCAAAGCTCAGCAAGAACTCTGGGATCTTCCTTTTCACGCTTGAAGGACAGTTCCTCGCCACCATTAACAATCCCTTATTCCAACCAAACTTGTTACATATCCCTACACCACATTATAACCTTTTGAAAAGCCTCTTTGATTATTTATCTTTAGTGCTTACCCTTAGTGAGCAGTATTGATCCTCCCCAATGCCTCAATGAATCTATTTGCTATGAACAGGGTAGTGAGAGATATTTTCCGTTTCATTTATAGAGATATAATTCTATAACTTGAGAGCATGAGAGTATCCAAACACTTTTGTGAGGGGCTCATTGTATGATTTCCGTGCTTTATTAGATTAGTGTGAATGACTACTTTTGTAATTACTTTTATAGTTGTGTTAAATAGGACATAACCATATCTTGATTGGAATAAAAGCTTATTTGCTTGAGGACAAGCAAACCTCAAGTGTAAGGGTATTTTAAGGGGTCATTTAAGCCCTAATTCGAGTAAATATGATCAAATATTGCCCTAAATCGTTCCTTTTGTCATTTAGGTACTTTTAAGAAGAATTCTGGAAAACATGCATATTTGGACGTTTTTGGAGCATAAAAGTGAAGAAAACAACAAAGTCTCAAAAGAAGCCGGATTTTCTACCTGACGGCGTCAGAGTCACAAGGTGACGCCGTCAGACAACGTTGACAAAGGAGTGAAACTACTTTACACTTGATGGGCCAGAAAGATTTTGGAACATTTACACCTGACACCGTCAGGTGTTACAAGGTGTAGGCCGTCAGATTATAAGCTAAAGAGTGACGGCCCAGAAGGATTTAGAGGGTGACAGCGTCAGAAGTAGATCTAGGCCATCCGAGAACCCTAATGGCGGCGAGCTGACGGCGTCAGACTCTATAACCTGACGCCGTCAGACTGTAAAATCTATATATATTTTCATAATTTTCATTCATTAGTGTAGAACTTTGTGGGGAACTTTTGGGATAAACCCTAAGACGATTTTAGCTGTATTTTCAAGGGTTTTTCACCCTTGAATCCTTCATGTTCAATTAAAGATAAGTCCTCACTCCTTCAAAACCGAGATTTTAACTTGCTTTCATAAAAACATAAAAATACAAAAAGAATCTTCCTTTACCCTTAGACCTATTAGAGTAGTTTTTCTATCCTAACGAACACTATTCCCTGTGAGAGAACGATCAATCCCCCGTACTTACCACTACACTATACTACACTGACCAGGTACACTGCCTGGTGGGATTGCAAGCTTCTCAAGATCCCTTGAGAGGTAAAACCTGTTGCGTGGTCGCAATCCTACGCACATCAAGTTTTTGGCGCCGCTGTCGGGGAATAGTTATTGCTTAGGTAGAATTTTTTATTCTATTAGGTCTACTCACTAGATTCCTTTCTAGTGAGATTTCTATTTTATTTTTCTAGGATTTCTTTAGTCTATCTATTTTCTTTGTGTTTTTGTTCGTAACCATTACCATCCGCCAACATGGAAGGTGGTAACATCCTTGATCCCAACAACCCACCTCAACCAAACAACCAACCACAACCAAACCAAACTCCTAGAGCCCGTACCTTAGGAGAGTATTCCCGACCTAGCCATCATGGCTATCGCAACACCATTGAGCTCACTCAAGGAGCCAATGTCACTCCCTTGCGATCCGACACCATCCGGTTGGTGCAAAGCGGATGCGCATTCCATGGACTCCGTTCCGAAGATCAGAATCAACATCTCAAGAATTTCCTCAAAATCGTAGACTCCATAGACCTTGATGTTGCCACTCGAGAGACTACCCGATTACGTCTGTTCCAATTCTCTCTGCGAAACCATGCTAGCCAGTGGTTAGATCGTCTACCCACAGGATCCATCACCTCTTGGGATGATCTCACAACTCGCTTCTTAGCTCAATTTTTCCAACCGGGGAGAACTACCAAGCTAAAGAATGATATCTTAGCGTTCCAACAACGCCAAGGCGAAACCCTCTACGAGGCATGGACTCGATTCAAGGACTTACTACAAAAAGTCCCTCACCATGGCATAGACCTTTGGCTCCAAGTCCAAATCTTCTATGACCATATCAAT
>LBNU01020942.1:0-14091 GCA_014162995.1 Artemisia annua | reverse complement strand
TTCTCTTTTTCACATCATCAAGAATGTCTCTAGTTTCACTTGTGTTAAAAGGATTGTCTGACGACATTTGTTCCGGTTTTAAAAGATTTTTAGAGACAACTTGTGGTTTAGAAAACATTTTCTTAACAACTGACATTTTGAAGACATTTGGTGTTTGTTTTTGAGGGACAAAAGTGATTCCATTAATTTTGTTCCATTTATCGTAATTAATTGGTTTCAAATCTGGATTCTTTTGTTTCATTTTATTTTGACTCTCTTCAGCAAGAGCTATTGTGTCATCATAATAACGCGCATAAGGAGGATCATGTTTAACATATAGCACATTTCCATTATACAAACTATTCTGAGCTTCCTGAGCTTTCTTGAGATGACAAGGAGTTTTGTTACCAAGAGCCATTTTATGTTTTGTATGGTAAATCGGATCAGTTTGATTTGTAATCATATGAAGTGTTTGACTCGAATGACCTGTTGTTACCAACAATTTGTCCAACTTTTGACCATGTTTTGTGACTAAAGGATTTCATTCAAAAGCTTATCTTTTATCGTTGCAAAGTCCTTTTTCAACTCATCCCGTTCTTTTTCAAGATTGGTATAAGCTGATTTTTGTTTAGAAAGTTGGTTTTGCAAATCAGAAATTTCCGCGTTTAAGGAT
This sequence comes from Artemisia annua, assembly GCA_014162995.1. Taxonomy (NCBI): domain Eukaryota; kingdom Viridiplantae; phylum Streptophyta; class Magnoliopsida; order Asterales; family Asteraceae; genus Artemisia; species Artemisia annua. Next base: position 13,439 of record LBNU01020942.1, on the reverse strand, counting down.
TTTATTTGCTTATGTAAATTAACATCAAGTGTATCATACTTTATTTGCAAACGTTTTTCCCTTGAAACGGAATTTTGATAACCAGTTTCTAATTCAGACAGTCGTTTTGTATGAAATTCGAAAGCTTTTTCATTTTCCTTGTATCTCGCAAGCTCAGCGGTCAATGTTGCATTCGTGGCCTTAACATCGCGATTGACCTTTTTAATATTCTCAATCTCAATACTAAAATTATTCAACAATGATTCAAATAAAGCACGTGTTTCCTCATCATTCTCAGCATGCTGTGAAACGAAGCCTCCATTATGATTCATATCGGGATCTGCCGAATTAATATTTCTATTATTCGACGTGTCCTGGTATGTATCTTAATTGGTTGCTAGTGTCTCAGAATGCTGTTCCTCATGAGGTGACATATCAAATATATCATTATTGTTGAAAGAATTGTTTAATGGTACCTCAGCTACTGCATTGGCGTCATAAACCGGAGTTGTCTCAGAATCTGTGTGGTACTTAGCCTCCTGAAGATTTGCCATAAATATGCAGTTCGCATCAATATCCTCCCGATCTTCCATTTCATCCATAAGAGCCATAAAGTCATTCTCCTCAGCATTCAACTGAAATCCTGCTTTCTCCTTTTGAGCCAACATCAAAGCTTTCTGCAAGAACTCTGGATCTTTCTTATTCAGCTTAGAAGGACAGTTCCTTGCCATGTGACCGACACCCTGACAGTTGAAACACTTTACCAAATTTCCCTGATTCCCATTTTCATAATTCCCACCAACCGGAGCTGCAACATTTCCAACCTGATTACCCATAGCCTGATTACCAACATTCTGACCCCGCTGATTCCCAACAAACTGACCCAACTGATTCCTTGTATTCTGACCCATCTGATATCCAGGAGCATATCCTTGCTGATTCCCCATAACTCCAACCAGTTGGCCTTGATTGCTGCCTGTAGCGAGTATTCGATGAAATTTGTTGGTTGTTGTTAGTTGGTGTAGAATAGCGTCCTTGGAATGCCTTAGACAGAAGAGCAAATGCTTGAGTTATTGCAGCAATGGATTCATCATTGTCAGTAAAGTCAGGTTCTTGGAATTGTTGAAATGGTTGTTGTTGTTGTGGAATAACTTCGTGTTGTTGTGGGTAGAATGATTGCTGGTAGAGAGGTGTTGGTTGTGAAATGTGTGGTTGCTGCACGTAGTTGTGAGTGGAAGATGATGATGGTGTATTCACTGGTAGAGGTGTTGGTGTTGTAGCAATGAGTGCTAGAGGATCATGATTCTTTGCCAACTTTTCCTTCCTTACTTCATTGGCTTCAGCTTGGTTTTGCTTCAAAAAATCATAGAGTTGATCATAATTCACCTGATGAAGATTCTTAGTTTGGTTGAACTTGATGTTAGTTGGTGTAGAATAGCGTCCTTGGAATGCCTTAGACAGAAGAGCAAATGCTTGAGTTATTGCAGCAATGGATTCATCATTGTCAGTGAAGTCTGGTTCTTGGAATTGTTGATATGGTTGTTGTTTTTGTGGAATAACTTCATGTTGTTGTGGGTAGAATGATTGCTGGTAGAGAGGTGTTGGTTGTGAAATGTGTGGTTGCTGCACGTAGTTGTGAGTGAAAGATGATGATGGTGTATTCACTGGTAGAGGTGTTGGTGTTGTAGTAATGAGTGCTAGAGGATCATGATTCTTTGCCAACTTTTCCTTCCTTACTTCATTGGCTTCAGCTTGGTTTTGCTTCAAAAAATCATAGAGTTGATCATAATTCACCTGATGAAGATTCTTAGTTTGGTTGACAATTGTGACATATCGACCCCATTCCTCTGGTAGAGATTGTTGATGAACTTGATGTTTGTCACAATTTGTCGCGGTTCCAACTTGTTTCTAATCAGCTCATTCATCAAGGTACAAAACCTGGTGTAGTATGATTCAATCTGTTCACCTGCTGTAGACGTGAAGTTCTCCCATTCAGTTAGAAGCTTGTTTTCAACATCTTGTTGTCCAATTTCTGTTCCATGACAAAGTCTTCTAACTCGTTCCCACATAGCATAAGCGGTTTCACAACTGTCGACTGCAGCAAAGATCTCACGAGGTAAACCGAGTTGAATGAGATGCATTGCCATATCATCTGCAGCGATCTGCTTCCAGTCTTCAGGTGTGTAATCATCTTCTGTTTGGTCACGATAGAATGGTTGAGTAGGAGGTGTTGTATCTAGATTACCCGGATCTAGAACTTGTTTTGGCTTAAATGGACCTTGTTCAATGGATTTGATCATAAGTTTTCCATCAGTTTTGGTTTTGATGTAACGAAGCATACGGCTTGTCCATGGAAGATAACCACCTTTTTCAAGCATAGGAGGACGGTTTTCGGCACTGGCAGCATGACTATCTTGTTGAGTTGCCATTGATTAAGTGATGATTGATAAAGTTGATCTTGGATCGGTTCAACGAAATAGGAGTTGAGTATGGTGAAGGTTAAGTTCCTTTGTCGTAGTGAAAATTTTGGTCTAAAACACTTAAAACCTCAATAACTTCTTCCCGGAGCGTTTTCAGGCCTCAAAACTTGGGATGAATGAATAAATTGGTTCAACGTGTCGTTCTTCTCGATCTCACGGTCGTTTTGACAGGTATTTCATCCAAAACGGAGTTACGGATCAAAAGTTATAGCCGTTTGAAGTTTCTCGTCAAAAGTCAACCAAAAGTCAACAAAGTTCCACTTTTCGAAAAATTTCAAACTTCTCGATAATTTTCCCAAGTTCTCGATAATTTCTAAGTTTTCGAAAGTTTTCCAAGTTCTCGAAACTTTTCAAATTTCTCGAAACTTTTCAAATTTCTCGAAACTTTTCANGCCGTTTGAAGTTTCTCGTCAAAAGTCAACCAAAAGTCAACAAAGTTCCACTTTTCGAAAAATTTCAAACTTCTCGATAATTTTCCCAAGTTCTCGATAATTTCTAAGTTTTCGAAAGTTTTCCAAGTTCTCGAAACTTTTCAAATTTCTCGAAACTTTTCAAATTTCTCGAAACTTTTCAAAATTCTCGAAACTTTTCAAAATTCTCGAAACTTTTCAAAGTTCTCGAAACTTTTCAAATTTCTCGAAACTTTTCAAAGTTCTTGAAAGTTTTCAAAGTTCTCGAAAGTTTCCAAATTTCTCGAAACTTTTCAAGGTTCTCGAAACTTTTCAAAGTTCTCGAAAGTTTCACCAAACTTTCTAAATTATACAATTTAGAGAGTATACCACGAGTCGAAGTGTTTTCTCACTTATACAAGCAAGGGAAACACCGAGTAAACAACCAAATCAGATAATATGGTCAGGAGAAAGTTCTCGATAAAATGGGGTTTAAGGATCTCGAAAAAGTGGCAGATTTTGATTTAGCAAAAAGCACCCCTAAATCAAGTGTGTAATACAAGATTCTTGTACTTCTATGCTTACAAACACCAAAACTTAAAGAAAGTTGAAAGCTTGATGATTTTTATGAAAGTTTTTTTTTTCTAGAAAACAAGTACAAATACAAGAACGAAGGTTTAAAGCTCGAGTCTTTCAAAAAGATTGAAACTTTCTTGTTGAGAAAGGTTTATAACACTAGTTAGTAAGCAAAAGAGTGTTAAAAACACAAAAAGAACAAGAAAGGTACGAAGTTTTTGAAAGAATACGTGTGGTAAAAGCTTGAAAACACGAACCAAACAAACTCAAAACCCTCCTAAATCTATCAACTTTATCACACTTTTATGGATGAGATATGGTGACTTGATGAATATATGTATGTGTTTTAGAGAGAGAAAGTAAGATGAAACTAGAGAGTATATTTCATATAAAACACACACTTACACACACAAGCACACCTTACAAATGAAGGTTTAGGTGTCTTATATACTTCCTTACATAAGGCTTTCTATGGGCTTGGCTCATGGACTTGGGCTTTAGTGGACATGATTACAAATGACTAACTAACATAGATTATAACATATTAGCTTAGTCCATGAGCCCGCTAACTTAGACTTTTACATATTTCTAACACACGACACAAAGTTCTAATAATGAGAATGACCATCACTTCCTTTTATATTTCTTTAATGCTAACAGGTTACATCCATGGTGCATTGAAATTTGTATCACAAGAGGCCACTAAATTAAATAACAGGGGCTATAATTAAAATCCGCTAAAATATCTAAGCCATAACCAAAAACCAAATTTGATAACCCCTTACTGCACAATTAATGTTTGTTCACATAAGTAAGTGTCTCTGAGCCCGTTATTATGTACATTATTAATCATCGTCATGCACACTATATTTTGGGGGCCGTTATAATGTAATTTTATAAAGGCATATCGTGTGTTTTAATAGTGATGTCGTAGTTTTAGTTTTATATAGTGTAAAATTATTATCACTTGTCAAGTGTATTAATTTCTATTTACTCGTCATTCCATTAAACACAATTTTATTTTATTTTATTTTTATTTTATTGATATTAATGATATGAGTCCTCTCATGTTCAAGTGGAAACGAAGCAACGGTATTTCATGTTGACTAATTAGAAGCAAGTTAATTGAAACAAGGGTCTACTTTTTAGTAAAAATCAATGGTTCACAATTTTAACTTCGTCCAATATGTCTTTATGTGGAGGATTTAGATTGAAACAAACTAGATTTTTAAACACGAGATAACCTAATTAGTTTTTGCATTACACCAAGGCATATTTTCTTCTTAGTTACTAGATGTTTTGCTAATTAATTGTATCTTATTTATAATCTTATTGTAGTGATCTATTATGAATGGTCATTAGCGTATAGTTTTTCATCAATGAATATGCATTGCATATTTAAATATGACAGTTTTGTCTTTCGCTGAACCTAATTTTCGGGTTGTTACATCAACGCACTCTCAATATCTATGTAATGATATCTTGTTGCTCTCAGTCACTTGCTAGGATGCTTATAAAATTTCATAAAGCGCCGCCACATAAAATAACAAGGGTTAACTGCCGCAATATCAAAGATATAAAAAAACCAAATTTTATAAACCTACGCAATCAATGTTTGTTCACATGTGTAAGTATATCGGTGCCCATTATTAGGCACACTGGTAACCATCGTGACTTGCACTGTATTTTCGGGCCCATTATTGGAGTAATGTAATGTTGCAAAGCCACATCATGTGTTTAGTCGTGATATGGTATTTGTAGTTATCATTATTTTCTCATGAATAAACTTATAATGAACAAATAGGTCAATGATACCACACACCACAAAATTGGCAGTATATGTTATATTGGTAGGTTTTAATAATGATATATCCCGTGTATTATTTTCTAGTGTTAATCGTCACTTTTAGTAAATACTTCATTTTTTAATAATAATGATATGAAACCTCTCATATTCAAATGAATTGAAAATGAGAGGCCATGTTCAACAATTAAAAGCAATAATGCTAAAATAAGAGTCCAGTTTTCGGTAAAAAGATATAGCCCACTTTTTTATTTGGTCTCAATAGAGTTTTAATTTACTTGTAATAAAATTACACAAAATAGTTTTTTTATGTTATAAAAATTAGTTTTTATATTTTTTTTCCTGATATTTAAAACATATGATATCTTTCTAAGATTCTCATCTATAATGACTAATATACGACAAACTGAAATTTTAGCAGAAAAAAAATTGACTTTGGACGTTTTAGTGGAACAAAAAAATAGTGCGTTGGCTCATTTACGATAAATGAAACACTATAGATTTTTAAGTTTAAAAAAAAATGATATTAATATCTAATCCAGAGAAAAAAAAAAGAAAAAAAAACAAATAAGATTTTGTAACACCCGGTACTTTTCATAAACCTAAATTCTAGCCAAATATTTTATTTTACGTTACCTGAGATTTTAAACTTTTCATGCATGTTAATTAGGCTTGAGAAACGTGAGATATATTGAGAAATGAGAACTTTATTCCCTGATTGACACAGCACAACCTAGAAAACTCGAATCATATTGCATTTGCCAAATACATTGAATTAAAATTGACTTCGATAGAAATTTTGACGTTTATACTTGATGTTATTGGAAAATGATTTCGTGAACAATGGCGCAAGTTTTGTAATTATTCGTAAAAACACACACACATTTCTCTCTCTCTTCTCTCTCTATCACCACCGCCAGCCCCCTTTATCTGGCGAGCACTAGCAGTTTCCAGCGACCACCACCGAAACCTTCATAAATTCCGGCCAACTTTCCGGCCAGTTTTATTTTCTTACACCAATCGATAGATCAGGCTACTCCGATTCTATTTCTACCACTCACTCGCCCTCACCACCATTCGAACCACCTCCACGCGCCACCACCGAGACGACCACCACTACCGCAAGCCACCACCACCTCCTACCATATTACCGACAGTATAACGCGACCCCACGCGACCTATTTTATTGTTTTTAATAATTTAATTTCAAAACCCTAATTCGTATTTTTTTATTAAGTTTTTATTTATAAAACTTCTTTAAAAACATGTTCTAAACCCTCGTGTGGATTTGTACGCCGCGACTCGTCTTGACTCGATTGACTCACTGAGTCAACTCAGTGACTCGGTGAGGTTTTGGTGTTGTTATTATTTATTTATGTTGTTGTTGATCTTTTGGTGATGATTTGGATTGGATTTGGGTTGATTGAGGCTCGTTTGTTTGTTTGTTGCTCGGTCGAGACCCTCGACCACACGGGGCGAGGTGTTGATATTAATGGTGGGATGATGTTGTAAGTTGATTTGGATTTGGATGAGTTTCGGTTTGAGCCGAATGGATTAGGATTCGGATTTGTTATTTGGATTTAGATTGTGATTGTTTATATTTGTGTTTCGGCTTGGTCTATGCCGAGAGCCATTGGCTCGATGGGAACCGAGCCGTGACTCACGGGAGTCACGGCGAGGTGTCGTTATTTTATTTACTTGTGCTTGTTTTTTTATTTATGTTTTGGGATACGGTTTCGGCTAAGTATATTTAAAACGGAACTAACGATATCGAAACGGTAATATTAATAAAATGTAATAATAGTTAAGAGGCTTGCAACACTTGATTCAGATTGAATATTGTGACAATATTTATCAATGGACAAGGATTGGACGTATTGGACTTACGGTATTGGTTATTTGGACATTATGGACCCTTTGGTAATACAAAATGATCGATAAAACTAAACAAATAATATTAACGCGAATAATATGTCCAATTATATAATAAAATAGCGATAAGTTAGAATATTCAAGAGTCGTTGACACAGGAAAACGTTCAATAAATGGGTATGTCATGCCGAAATATTGTAAAATCTTTTATAAACTTAAATCGTTTGAGATTTACTAAATATCCAAAAGCATTTTCAACCTTTATTGTTTTCAGCGTTATTTTGAAAAAACGGGGTAAAGCCGAAACTAGTTATCGATGTTGTTTGTTTGTTTATTTATTCTTTTTCGATATATTTCTTTCTTTTATTCTTTGCTTCTACTCTCATCTTTCTCGGATAATCGTGCGTTTCGTCGACTTATTCTCTTTTCTATCTTTCTGTCTTCCACACGAGACTTAAAAACATCTGTTCTTTCAAACGCCGTTAAAACTAAAACATTTTATTCAAGTATTGTTTATTGAAGTATTCGAGTATTATTTCTGAGTTGTGTCATTTAAATTGATTAGGTTGTGTTGAGGTTCATTTTCTGTGACCCATTATTTGATTGGTTACCATATCTCATTTCCCTGCTATTAAGGTGTGATCCATAGCCCCACTTTAGTTTTTAATTGTTTATAAACCCTTGGAAGAGATACATGCTTATTAAATGTTTTCTGAGCACAATTGTTTATTTTTCTATTCGTGATTGGTATGCTTATCGTGATTGATATGCTAAGTAGCTTTACCTTGCCACAAGCAAGACCCTCAGATCATGAACCATTAATCACTTGCAAGTGAGCGCGAATATAGGGATATAGGCCTATAGAAATTGACCCTCCCGCCATGTTGGGCTAAGTACGGCCCACATGCGATGTACTATATTCGATTTCACTAGGTATCTGGCATGTACCTAGCTTTGGGGGCATTATTATATTATGAAATTCTGCGGTTATTGTCGACTTATTCTAGTTTTACTGGTGTTGGTTAATGTTTTGCGTGTCATGAGCTTAGTATTATCTTATAACAATATCATATATGCACAGGGATGTACATTTATTGTTGATTACTCGGTATTTGCGTTTGTAGCTTATACCTTGCAGATTAAAATCTTGTACTCAACTTTATTTAATAAACCTATGAATTGCACTCAACCTTTGTGTTGAATTTTTAAGCATGTTTATCCCATGTAACTAGCTATATAAGCATACTTTCGGGCACACTGGAGTGGCTAGGACTAATGGAGGCTATCTATCTGTGGCTACTTATCTATCTTTTACCATCTTTCTTTCATATCATTCGTAAAACCTTTTTATGTGTGTTTTGAATTTCCGCTGCAAAACTTTGTTTATTTCCACTGCAAACCTTATTTAATTTCCGTTGCTGCTTTGTTAAGGAGTCTTGAACTCCAAATGGTATTGTGAAATCGAATGATATGTTCTATTTATTTAAAAACGTCTCGTAATGAGGTTGTTGCCTATGAATGTGACTGTTTTACTCTTTGAGTAATACCCCTGGCTATGTTCCGCTGCCATACCCGAGTTGGGGGTGTTACAGATTTTATGAGTTTCTATTTTTTAGTTGACAAATAAAAACTCTTACGTATTATTGATTACATTAAAGCACGTTGAAAATGGTATATAATCTTTAAACATTAGGTTATATCATAGAAATTTTGTATCACAACAGGTCGTTAAATTAAATAAAAGAATTGTAAATAAAATCCACCACAATATCTAAGCCGTAAGTGGAAAGAAAATTTGATACCCCCTTAATGCACAATCAATGTATGTTCGCATAACTAAGTGTCTAAGTGCCCGTTATTACGCACATTATTAATCATCATGCACACTGTATTTTAGGGGCATTTATTGGAGTAATGTAATGTTACCCATAAGTTCCAACAGTTCAGATGTTATCTTTAATATAAAGCTGATCATTTGGTTTGAATTATCAAGAATAAATCAAGCTTTTCTAGCTACTATTTCTAGGGATGGACTTGCTTTACCTAAACACAACCTATAGCTACTATTTCTAGGGAAGAAGGTCTTGCATTTTTATGGAAAGGCATTGTCCCTGGTTTACATCGTCAATGCTTGTTTGGTGGTTTAAGAATCAGCTTGTATGAACCCGTACATAGCTACTGCTTCTTTATTTCTCGTATCCATTTTCTGCTTAAAGTTAATCATATGCATTCTGCTTTTTGCAAAACAGATTAAAAACTTGTACGTTGGTAAAAACTTTGTTGGGGATGTTCCTTTGACCACTAAAATACTCGCTTTTCTCACCAGTAAGTAAGAATTTGGGGAAGAATTATATATGGTCCACACCAAGTATGATCTGCTATTGATGATTAATTATTATTTGGTTATATTAGGTGCTCTTTCTATATCTGTTGTGAATCCAACGGATCTAGTGAAAGTCCTTATCCAAGCGGAAGGGAAATTGGCACCTTGTGTCCCAAGGCATTACTCTAGCGCATTAAATGCTTATTCCACAATCGTTAGACAAGTAATGTCGTCCGTCACATTCTTTGTTCATTTATTGATTGCTTTTATTTATGCCTTTTATATGTGAACCGAAGGATGGGGTTAGAGCTCTATGAACTGGGTTGGGCCCAAATGTTGCACATAACGCTATGATGAATGCTGGTGTGTTAGAAAGTTATGATCAAGTCAAGCAGGTGCCGGATTCACTGAATGCTGCTGAGTTAGCAAGTTACAAACACAACCCATATACTATTGAAGTATAATAAAGTTTTGTGTTTTGACGAGTCAACTTTATATATCTAATTTTGATATTACTGCAGACAATGCTGAAAATTCCTGGGTTCACCAATAATGTCCTCACACATCTATTATCGGGTTTAGGTGCCAGATTTTTTGTTGTTTGTGTTGGATCCCCTGTTGATGTGGTACTTATTCATAGTCTGATTATATTCTCCTAATCAAAATATTTAGAGAAATCTAGCCCAAGTACACATAGTTACGCATCATCCATTATAGTTATCTTGTCGTATATGTTATTTTTGACATTAAAATGACTGCTAACGACCAACTTTGGAGTGAATTATATTACTCACTTGTCTCTTTTTCAATGAATCATTTCATGTCAACTAATAATACAAAAGGACAACTTTTAAACTCTGAGCCCTTTAAAACCTCCCAAAACAGGTTCTTGAATATACACTCCATGCATCAACAGGATTAGTGTCAGTTTCGACAAAACTATGCTTATAGTCATTGAGTGAAAGCATCATATATAAGCATTGTCTCGTCAAACTATGCTTTTATGAATTAATTAAGAACAACACTTAAATGTGTTCTGTTTTTGCAGATGAAATCAAGAATGATGGGAGATCCAAGTTACAAAGGCACCATCGATGGTTTTGTTAAGACACTGAAGAATGATGTGAGCTCGTACGCTCACTGACTCGCTTACTAGCGAGGGCACATATACAAAACACTTCTCTTTTTAATGAATAGTAAGAATCATGTGTCCATAATAATCTTCAAGCTCATGACCGCCACCGGCTGATGCGAGAAAATTAGCCATAATATTATCCGGCTCAATCACCTCCTCATCATCACTCTCATAAACAACCACATCCCCTACCTTAGAGAAAGGGTTACCCACCTTTGTAGAAGAAGAAGAAGAAGAAGAAGAAGAAGAAGTAGTAGAAGAAGAAAAAGAAGGCTTAGTAGCCACAACCTACTCCTTCTCTCCATTTCCATTCCTACCCTTAGAAGAACTAGCCACAACAGGTGAATTAGCCATATCGTTATCACCATATGAAACCTCATCTTCACTAACATGATCACCCGGATAATCAACCTTTTTTAGAGGATGACCAACACCATCCACAAGAGTAGCTTTCCCATCAAGAATTAGCTTTTCAAGCTTCCCAATTTTCTCAACAATAGGAGTAGGACAAGGAATACCTTTCTCATCAGCATCATCCATATCAAGAGCATCAAAAAGGTTTTGATGTAGCAATATTCGTCCCACTCGTACTTGCTCCATTTGCGTTTTCTCCTTAGTAGCATCCGGTGTAGAACGTTGTTGCACAGGTTTTGAAAACACAAGATTGACAAGATTTTACAAGAATTTGATTCTATTTATTAAACAAAATAATCATAATTACATTGTATTAAGACACACTTTATAAACGTTACATGTACATACATATATATACTAAACGAATGGTTGCAAGTCAAGCATTGTGACTGTTCATGAATCGGTGTAACCGAATTCTATAACTACCTTCTAACTACCATAACTAACTTAACCGCTATTCGGTTATAAACTATCTAATTAACAAGTTCAGCCCTTAGGCTTTTGTTTATTATACATACAAGACTTGTGCAATTAAAAAAGGTCTAACATTTCCCCCCCCCCCCTAACTGTTTAAGTCTTGTTCTTCGAGTCTTCTTCATGCTCTTCTCCGCGTTAGTATCACCAAATCCCAACAACTTGTTGCTTTTCATTCGATGTTCACCCAAGTTGGTTGTTGCCTCGTTGTTGTTGTGTTTTTCAAAACAATTCGCAAATCCACAAAATGTTCTATGCTTCTTTATTGTTTTGTGTCGAATTGTTTCTGCCCAGAACTAAACGAGTTCTCCTTTTTTTGTTTTACTAACTTTTCCTCACATTGACGTTTCCCTTTTTGTGTGTCGACTTGAGTTCCTTTCTCCACAATCCGTGCCCTAGAACTTCTTGTTCTCGGCATTATTCCAAACAACCAAACGTTTCTTGTTGTTGTTTTCTTTTATCACGAATTCCAAGTCCTTTTCCACAAAACCTTGAATACCTTTCGGTATTCTTACCAAAACAAACGATTGTTTGTTCTTTCGTCTCGTTGTTTTTTGCCTTCCTAACTAACTCCAAAATTAGTTGTCTTGTTGTTCATTCCTTCCTGTGACTCATCTATCTCTGCATTTTCCTTTTGGCCTTGTGGGTCTCTTTCTTCTGCAACCTTGCTGTACTCTCCCACTTCTTTTGGCTTTTCATCCCAAGGGACTCTTGCAGTCTCATGGTACACAACTATCAAATCAATGAACTTCCTATAACAGTCTTTCACTGCTTCTTCATCATCCTTTGTCACGCCTTCTAAGTTGGCAATTGTTCAGGTGTTGTTTTCTGTTTTGAAACAACACGCCTTCAACCGAGACTCTTCCATTCCAACGTGTTCCTTTGGTGTCTTTTCCCTCTTTTGATCTTCATGATCAAAACTTTAATCACAACTTGTAATCTTGCAACCTTTGGTCCTGATTTGTTTTTCCCAGGTTTGAACCTTTGGCTCTTGATACCACTGTAGAATGGATGTTGATGCACAGGTTTTACCAAAACAAGATTCACAAGATTTAACAAGAATCTGTTTCTATAATATAAACAACATAAGATGGATTACATTGTTGTACAAGACACTCTTTATAAACGTTACATGTACATACATATATATACAAAACGAATGATTGCGAGTCAACCATTGTGACTGTTCATTAATCGGTCGGTGTAACCGAATTCTGTAACTACCTTCTAACTACCATAACTAACTTAACCGCTATTCGGTTATAAACTATCTAATTAACAAGTTCAGCCCTTAGGCTTTTGTTTATTATACAAACAAGACTTTTGCAATTAAAAAAGGTCTAACATCCGGCTTCTTTGACACAGCTACATACGCCTGCTTAGGTTTAGAAGAGCTAAATTTATCCCATTTGCCCACATCAATACCACAAAATGACTTTTTTCTTAAGGCTTTGAACCCCAACCTTGTTTCCTTTAGCCTTACGATTCTTAGCCTCAGTGAAACCGTCATCAGTCTTATTCAATGTAGTAGAAGCTTTAGTTGCCCTATTATTGTCACTACGAACCGCCTCCTTAGGAATAGCCATACTAACTTCGCTTTTCAAAACAGAATCCACATTTAGTTTATCTAGAGAACATGCAAAGCTAATATGACCCCATGAATCGACACACATGAAACTTGTAAAAGCATCCAGCATATTAGGTTTCCCTACTTGCGTGGCAATCAAGCTGAAACCATCCTCTGAATGTCATCATGTTTCTCACCTTGGAGCAGGTAAATATTATCATCCTCAAATCTTTTACTATCCATCCCTTGGATATTTTTACAGCATTTATATTCTTAAATGAAGTTAAAGCTCGACCAGCATAGCATTTACCCTTATCCAAGTCTTTTTTTCTAGCTTGTGTCCTAGCCATTTAAGGTTATTTTAGACATTAAATTACTTGAACCTGGAGACCACTTTCCTCATGTTTTCGTATATACAATTCAATA
>LBNU01020939.1:61330-75956 GCA_014162995.1 Artemisia annua | reverse complement strand
TATCACTAAAACCGTTTTTGTTGGATTTCCGAGATTTTGGAACATGTTTTCTGCCATGTTACTTCAAGAGAAAACAAACACACAGTAAAACAGTATGTCTTGTCCAATGGCTGAACACATGAGATACCCAACCCAACAACAACCAGTATCCTCCAGAGACGTCACATGCGACACACAGCAGAAAAGCCCTGAAGCTCGCAGGGCTCAACTCATCGTACCAACTAAGTCTCATCTACCTTCACTTGTAAAAAGATCAACCTTTTGGGCCTTTGATTCCTAGATACATAAAATTCATAAAGTATGAGTCATATATGAAAGTCATTAGAGCATGGTTAATTCCTCTAGTCCAAGTCTTAGACATGAGACTAGGCCTTAAACTGTCAAACGCGCAGCGTCCAGGTTGACGCAATTGCTGTTTCTTGCTTCCAATTCCTGACATGCCCATCAGCACACCTGCATTCCGTATATAGCGTCAGACGATTCATAAATCACTCCATCAACATCGGATCTCTCGACTTTACACCAAGAATCAAACGCAAAAAGGTAACTAGCAGTGCCAAAAATGAGCATCCAAATACCATCGCTCACCACAAGCCGTTCAGCAATTCAGTGACACACCAATTCACACCTTGCACTGCATGGCATAAGTGGCTTAAACAAACATACACCGCACACTAGACTCAATATCCTCATCAGAACCAGTAAACACCCCAAGTAATTTCATCTTATTAGAAATGAGTTTATACCACAAGAGTTACAAGTGTGGCTCCATGTTAGTTGCGCTGACCTGCTTCCAACTCCCTTAGCTAGTATTTTTGGTGCAAAAACACTACTAAACTTTCTTATGCATGGATCAACGAGATTAATCTTGAAGAGGTGTGTATAATACTGCTGATTTGAGCTCCTATTTATAGTTGAAATGCAAACCCTACACGTCCCTAGTGAGTAATGATAGACAAGTGATCGGCCTTATCATTGATGTAGCTCATTAATGGAGAAGTATAACTGCCAGGGGAAGTATGCCGCACAACCAGTATAAAACCGGCGGGCTTCTCTTCGCGTAACCGGCGTTCATGTAACCTAAGACCAACGTACTTTAATGTTTGAATCGTAGTTGCATAGTTGACCAAAGGTGCCTGTAAGCGGCGCGCTTTCTCCTTGAGATCGGCGTGCTTTTGTCCAAACTATGTATGAATATCTTGAGTTCCTTAAAGTCATTCGTTTTATGTCTTTCTCGTGTCTTTCCTTCTATCCTTAGTCCTGCATATTCATTCATGTATTAAGTACCAAAAGTCCTACAAATAAGGGTATTTTACTATTAAATTACATAATATCAGGGGTATAGACATGTATAATACAAGACTCATCAGTGGCACTTATCCTATTTAGACACCTAAAGTGCACTTTGACACCTAATGTGGCACTTACATAATGAATTCAACTTAGGAAGCATGTAAATGTAGCTAAAGTGATGTTTAGTTTGTAATAAAGGTTTATAAGTAAAATACTTTAACTAAATTTATGTTTTGATAAAAATAAACTTTACAATTTGTCGTTAACAAAATTTAGCAAAGATCGTAAAATATAAATAATGTTTTTAGGCGATATTTGTATTAACAGATTGATTTTATGTTTTTTAGTGGAATGGCTTACGAGATTTAAAAATGGTGATGGTGTTAATATTAGAGATAGAAGCAGAATTTTAGAGAGAGAAGCAGGAAAGAGAGATAAAGAGATGGTGGTGCAAGTGATGATATAACTTTTTAATTAAATATACCAATCGTCCCTAAGGTTTTACCACCAAATTAATTAACATAAATGATAAAATGACCATTTTGCCCTCATGTGCAAGGCACATGGGGGAAAATAACATCATTTGACTGAGTGTTACGGGTTAAGGGACGCAATCGGCCTAAAAAACCTAACTTTTGTACTCACGACGACGATTTTCTCAAGTTTTGGGCCCAGTCGATATTTTTGGAAAAGTTTAGGGACCAACAATGTATTTGTGTTTAAAGAAAATATAGGAAGTAGACGTAACTGGTTTGACGTTATTTTTGTGCATTTCTAAATATAACAGTAAACAATTTTATTTTAGTAAATTTATCTATTTTACATTATAAAAGATTTGATACTTCATATAAAAGAAAGTCTTAAAATTTAAGACAAAAAATGTTACTATAAAAAAAATAGAAAATTAATTTAAAATTTAAAAATATAAGTTTTAATTAAACAATACAGTAATCCCTTCTAAATAATGATATATTTTAATAGAATTATTTAAAAGAAAAGCTCACTAAGCTTAACCACCAATTTAAGATTTGAGATCATTTGAGGATCAAACTTTTTTTACATATCAAGTGATTAATCTCCACATTCCATCTTTATTCGATCTAATGGATGAGATTAATCTCAATAATTTAAACTGACTTTTATCCTTTTTATTCAAATATTAATATTTTTCAAACCGTAATCGTTAAGCGAAAAAAAATAACGTTACGACGAGCATTTAATTATCTTTGTATAGATAGAGACTTCGATATGCTTTCGACAAAATTATTTTTTCATGTTTTTCACTTTGTTTATGTTGTTTTCGTTACTGAAATTTGTATGAAAAAGTGATTTAACACTAATATCACATGTGATATTACATATCGTATGTGATTTAACACTATTATCACATGTGATATTTCATGCAAGTTGCAATAATGAAAAATAAATAAATAATAAAAAAACGAGAAAAAAGTGAAAAAAAAAATGATTTTTTTGTCGAAAGTATATCAAAGTGTCTGTTTATAGAAAGATAATTAAATTATCGTCACGATGGTGTAATTATTTTCGCTTAACAATTAACGGTTTAAGAGATATTTTTATTATAAAAAATATGTGAAAATTTTAAAATGCTTTTAATCTCAATTATTGCTTTCATTTTAAATAGATGGTAGAGATGAGAGTCTTAGTATGTAAAATAAGTTTTGTATGTAAAANATTAGCTTTGTAGTACTTTGAACTTTAGCTCAGCAGTTTACTTTGACGAGTCATCATACTTGTGACGCACAACAATCCTCTCCGTAGACTTGATTTCTACTTTCCTTGACTTCAATTGCACTTGTGTGTCTTTGTCTTCAACAGATTTTCTTCCTTTTAAGCCAGGTCATTGTCTTTCAGCACTTCAAGGATAGATTGGTTTTTATATTGTTGCTCTGTGAGTGCAGTATCCAAATTACTTATGAGTCTTCGATCAGTCCAACATGCTTTTCAGCAAACTAGTCTTTACGAGCAATCATATGACTTTGTGTACATCAATTCCTTCTTTAAGTTCAGTCTAATCTCATCACTTCCAGGTGTGTTAACTCCTTGAGAGGTGAATTGCATTGAGAAGTTAATGATTTGATGTCTCTTTACCAATCAGCCCATCAGCTACTGGAGTAGCCATATGTTGGTTAGGGAATACACAACCGGATGTACAATGATAACAGATCTGATTTTTACAAGTCAGCAGCAGGTAAAGCAGATTTGAGTTGTCTGGTTACCAGAAGCGTGTAGCCCTTTCGAACTAGCTATTCATTCTTAAGCCCACTATCCGCAGTATCAAATTCTGAGAAACCATTGCTTTCTCCTACACTCTCTTGTGATGGTTAAAGCCAACCACAATTGTTCTCATGTTCTAATTTCTTCCTTAGCATATTGTTGTGATCCATGGCTAAAATAGCTAAAATGTGCACAAACATCAAATGAAACATTAATAGGTTAGTCAAATAAGTTATAAGCACATAATCATACTCCAATAATCTCATGTAACTTGTATATGTCAAGATACAGATTTGTTTTATCATTACAAAAGAGAAACAAGTCTTATGTGAAGATTTTTGCATAAAGTACAGCGTACTTTTAGAAAAGTACGACGATTACGTGTTTTTCTAGCCATTTTGTTTGAAATTCTCCAGAAGTACAGCGGTCTTAGCAATAATACCGGCGTGATTCTAGGTTTTGACAGTTGATCATAAGAGATGTGGTAGCTTATAAACTCAGATAAGAGTTGAAAATAAATTACAATCAACATTTCATTCATAAGAGCAATCAATATAACATTTGCAGGCAAACAATTAAAAAGCAAAAGCAAAATATTTTTGTATTTTTCATTTTAATGTACATGTTATACTTATGCAATAACTCAGATAATAAAAACAAAAGAAACATGAATCCTATGTTCTCAAAACCTGGAAAAAGCATTTTACAAGTTTGTTTTGCGTTTTTTTGAAATCAAATCCAACCGCTTTTCCAACTGTGCTAAAAGTACGGCAGTCTTAGGTTGTAAAACCGCCGTTCTTTTTATCTCAGAGATGAAAACATAAAGGTACAATTGCATCTTAGTATCAAATGAACTTTTTCATTAAAACTAACAAAATAAACTAAAATAGCCTCCCCGGCAGCGGTGTAAAAATTTTGATGTGTTTCGAAAGCTTTAAATTTATAAGACTAGTTCTACCAATTCCTTAATACACAAAACACACGGGTAAAAGTATAAGCCCCGTTTATAGTAATGGTTTAGGTAAGACCAGGTCGTCCCAAGGGAGGTAATTGTTTCTTCTATTATATTTGAATAACAAAATTAGATTCCAATGATTCTCACTTATCACTAAAACCGTTTTTGTTGGATGTGAGATTTTTGAAATGTTTTGCCAATTTATTTTAAAAGTATGTTTGTCCAAGGCTGAACACATGAGATAAACAAGAAAAAGTATCATAGAGAGTACATGGACAAAGCATAAAAGTGAAGCATGACGGGTAATCATGTAAACTAGTATATCTACTTCATGTAAAAAGATCTCCTTTTGGCCTTTGATCCTAGATACATAAAATTCATAAAGTATGGTCCATATATGAAGTATTAAGCATGTATTTCCTCTAGTCAAGTCATTAGACATGAGACTAGCCCTTAAACATGTCATAGTCCAGGTTAACATTTGTTTGCTATCCAATTCTGACATGCATAGCAATGATTCGTTATAGTAGACGATTCATAATATAATCAATACAATTGCATCTTTTGACCTTTAAACAATCGTAATGAAGAATCAAGACAAATGGTAATAGACTAAAAAATGACATATCAAATACACATGTAATAGATTCAGAATTCATGATACAAATTCTCTTGCTAACTCATGGCATAAGTGCCTTAAACAAACATAAAGACACTACTCAATATTCATAACAAAGTAACAAGTAATTTCATCTTATTAAAATGAGTTTATACCAAAGTTACAAGTGTGCTCATGTTAGGTTGCTACTGCTTCCAACTCCTTAGCTAGTAGTTTTTGGTGCAAAAACACTACTAAACTTCTTATGATGATCAAGAGATTATTCTTGAATGAGGTGTGTATAATACTCTGATTTGAGCTCCTATTTATAGTTGAAATGCAACCCTAACACGTCCCTTAGTGAATATGCATAGCCTTTTAGTCACGTTCCCCTTGTGGTTTAGTTATTTATGAGTAGAAATGTGCATGTTCGCTCCTTTTATTCACTTATCATTGATGTAGCTTATTAATGGAGAAGTATAACTGCCAGGGGAAGTATGCCGCACAACCAGTATAAAACCGGCGGGCTTCTCTTCGCGTAACTGGCGTTCATGTAACCTAAGACCAACATACTTCAATGTTTGAATCGTAGTTGCATAGTTGACCAAAGGTGCCTGTAAGCGGCGCGCTTTCTCCTTGAGATCGGCGTGCTTTTGTCCAAACTATGTATGAATATCTTGAGTTCCTTAAAGTCATTCGTTTTATGTCTTTCTCGTGTCTTTCCTTCTATCCTTAGTCCTGCATATTCATTCATGTATTAAGTACCAAAAGTCCTACAAATAAGGGTATTTTACTATATAAATTACATAATATCAGGGGTATAGACATGTATAATACAAGACTCATCAGTGGCACTTATCCTATTTAGACACCTAAAGTGCACTTTGACACCTAATGTGGCACTTACATTATGAATTCAACTTAGGAAGCATGTAAATGTAGCTAAAGTGATGTTTAGTTTGTAATAAAGGTTTATAATTAAAATACTTTAACTAAATTTATGTTTTGATAAAAATAAACTTTACAATTTGTCGTTAACAAAATTTAGCAAAGATCGTAAAATATAAATAATGTTTTTCGGCGATATTTGTATTAACAGATTGATTTTATGTTTTTTAGTGGAATGGCTTACGAGATTTAAAAATGGTGATGGTGTTAATTTTAGAGATAGAAGCAGAATTTTAGAGAGAGAAGCAGGAAAGAGAGATAAAGAGATGGTGGTGCAAGTGATGATATAACTTTTTAATTAAATATACCAATCGTCCCTAAGGTTTTACCACCAAATTAATTAACATAAATGATAAAATGACCATTTTGCCCTCATGTGCAAGGCACATGGGGGAAAATAACATCATTTGACTGAGCGTTACGGGTTAAGGGACGCAATCGGCCTAAAAAACCTAACTTTTGTACTCACGCCGACGATTTTCTCATGTTTTGGGCCCAGTCGATATTTTTGGAAAAGTTTAGGGACCAACAATGAAAATATAGGAAGTAGACGTAACTGGTTTGACGTTATTTTTGTGCATTTCTAAATATAACAGTAAATAATTTTATTTTAGTAAATTTATCTATTTTACATTATAAAAGATTTGATACTTCATATAAAAGAAAGTCTTAAAATTTAAGACAAAAAATGTTACTATAAAAAAAATAGAAAATTAATTTAAAATTTAAAAATATAAGTTTTAATTAAACAATACAGTAATCCCTTCTAAATAATGATATATTTTAATAGAATTATTTAAAAGAAAAGCTCACTAAGCTTAACCACCAATTTAAGATTTGAGATCATTTGAGGATCAAACTTTTTTTACATATCAAGTGATTAATCTCCACATTCCATCTTTATTCGATCTAATGGATGAGATTAATCTCAACAATTTAAACTGACTTTTATCCTTTTTATTCAAATATTAATATTTTTCAAACCGTAATCGTTAAGCGAAAAAAATAACGTTACGACGAGCATTTAATTATCTTTGTATAGATAGAGACTTCGATATGCTTTCGACAAAATTATTTTATCATGTTTTTCACTTTGTTTATGTTGTTTTCGTTATTGAAATTTGTATGAAAAAGTGATTTAACACTAATATCACATGTGATATTACATATCGTATGTGATTTAACACTATTATCACATGTGATATTTCATGCAAGTTGCAATAATGAAAAATAAATAAATAATAAAAAAACGAGAAAAAAGTGAAAAAAAAATGATTTTTTTTGTCGAAAGTATATCAAAGTGTCTGTTTATAGAAAGATAATTAAATGATCGTCACGATGGTGTAATTATTTTCGCTTAACAATTAACGGTTTAAGAGATATTTTTATTATAAAAAATATGTGAAAATTTTAAAATGCTTTTAATCTCAATTATTGCTTTCATTTTAAATAGATGGTAGAGATGAGAGTCTTAGTATGTAAAATAAGTTTTGTATGTAAAATAACTCTTCTTCCAATTTAACGCGAAAATTTAAAAAATTTAAGTGCTAACTATCTACACTATTAACAATTTAGACGTTTTACTTTTGAAAACATATATCTACTACGTTATAAAGTATTTGAGACGTGCTTTAAAGAATGTTTAAAATGAAAAACATTTGCTCGGCATAGAAATAATCACCGGAGAGCCACTGCCACATTGAGCGGGTACCCTTCTAATTAATATTAATGATCTATGCAATTTTGAAATATATCTTGTAGAATTAATTACATCTTATGTGAGCTTTAAAGTATTATTATTATTTTTTTTTTTAACATGAGCTTTAAAGTAATTATTAAGATTAATTTATGCATTAAATAGTTGTATTATGTATCTATTTTATTTTAATTAGTTGTACATAAATGTGCAAACCAGAAACTAATTATCTCCCGATATGTAAACCTCCATAGCACACGTATTTGGTTCACTAACATTCATGTTTGCTGGTCCTACATATTTGTTTTGTACGTTGTGTGTTACATCAATGTTTTTAAGCAATTTTCATATGTTTGTTGGTCCTATATATTTGTTTTTTACGTTGTGTGTTACATCGATGCTTTTTAAGCAATTTCCATATACGTGGTCAGCAAGTTATGCTTATTTCCAGGGCCGGCTTTAAAGATGTGCAAGGTGAGCGACCGCACAGGGCACGAAAATTTTTAAGGGCCTTAAAATTTGTCCCGTTCAAAATTATATGTATCTGTAAACAGATTTTTCTCAAAGAAAAAAATATTTATATGAGAAAATATCTTAAATGAGTAATATTTAGCACGTTTAGCTAACTAATTGAATTATATATAAATGGTGACAATTTATATATAGCATTCCTTATCGAAAGGCCTCATTATTTAATTTCGTACAGGGCCCTCAAAAATTTCATAAATTCATGGGACGGCCCTGCTTATTTCAAAGATGAAAAAACACATTGGGTGCAGTAATGACTACATCTATCATCTTACCACTACTAGAATCTGAGGCTTCTAGCCATGAAATACTTCTCGTGGCTAAACGTCCACTAAACGACAAAGTGATCAATCTTCAACGTTTGTCTTTGGAAACCACCGTTAGCAAATTATTAANGTCGGAAATGGGTCAAATTAAACCGGGTCAACCCGCGCGGGTTTGAAGCGTCTCGGGTCAACCCGGTTTGTATTTTAATTGGTTGTACAATGTGAATAAATCATTGTACTTTTAAGTAATGGGGTGTTTTAATAAGAGTATTAATTACATTTCACTTTTCTCTCTCATTTGACTATTGTTGAAAACTCAACATTTCACTTTTACCATTTTTCCATTATAGATAGTATAGATTAATTTATGCATTAAATAGTTGTATTATGTATCTATTTTATTTTAACTAGTTGTACATAAATGTGCAAACCAGAAACTAATTATCTCCCGATATGTAAACCTCCATAGCACACGTATTTGGTTCACTAACATTCATGTTTGCTGGTCCTACATATTTGTTTTGTACGTTGTGTGTTACATCAATGTTTTTAAGCAATTTTCATATGTTTGTTGGTCCTATATATTTGTTTTTTACGTTGTGTGTTACATCGATGCTTTTTAAGCAATTTCCATATACGTGGTCAGCAAGTTATGCTTATTTCCAGGGCCGGCTTTAAAGATGTGCAAGGTGAGCGACCGCACAGGGCACGAAAATTTTTAAGGGCCTTAAAATTTGTCCCGTTCAAAATTATATGTATCTGTACACAGATTTTTCTCAAAGAAAAAAGTATTTATATGAGAAAATATCTTAAATGAGTAATATTTTAACACGTTTAGCTAACTAATTGAATTATATATAAATGGTGACAATTTATATATAGCATTCCTTATCGAAAGGCCTCATTATTTAATTTCGTACAGGGCCCTCAAAAATTTCATAAATTCATGGGACGGCCCTGCTTATTTCAAAGATGAAAAAACACATTGGGTGCAGTAACGACTACATCTATCATCTTACCACTACTAGAATCGAGGCTTCTAGCCATGAAATACTTCTCGTGGCTAAACGTCCACTAAACGACAAAGTGATCAATCTTCAACGTTTGTCTTTGGAAACCACCGTTAGCAAATTATAAAGTTGGTTTAACTTAAATGGTATCGGATGTGTTAACACTATTCTATAATCTATCTGACAAAAGAGATGAAAAAACTTTTGCCAATTACCGTAAAACCGAGACAAGAGAAACATCCTCGCTCATGGAAGCCGAATAAAATGAAATATAACTAGTTACTATAAATATTTTTAAGAGAAAATTGCAAAAATCGTCCTTGTGGTTTGGCCAAATTGCACGTTTCGTCCATACTGTTCATTTTTGTGACATATTGAAAATTTTGAAAAAAAAAATTCACTTTTTGTTTGAAAAAAAGTTTTTGGATTTTTTTTTACAAAAGAATTTTCAACTTTTTTCAAAAAAGTATTTGCGGCACATTGATAAATTATAATAAAAAATCAATTATTTTTGAAAAAAAATTTTGCAATGAATTTTCAAAATTCTTTTTGTGTTTTGAGAAAAAAAAATCAAAATTTTCAATATGTCAAAAACGGACTAAAACGGACTAAAACGTTAGAAAAAGCGGATAAAACATAAGAAAAACGGATAAAAACGGACAAAAATGGATAAATACATATAAAAATGGACAAAAACGGATGAAAACGGACAAAAACGTAAAAACGGACAAAACGTAAAAACGGACAAAACGTAAGAAAAAATTACTTGACGAAACATTTTTATATAAAATGCATTTTCGAAAAAAAATTACTTGACGAAAAAAATTATTAAAAAAACGGAGGAATTTTTTTTTTTAAAAAATTCGAAAAAAAAAAATTAGTTATAGGTTAAAGGATGGGTGCTGTAATTCATGAACAGTAAGGACGAAACGTGCAATCTAGCCAAATCACAAGGACGATTTTTGCAATTTTCTCACAATTATACAAAACACCCTTTTTGTATTCGCAAATCAAATTTATTTATTTGTAAAAGTTTATTAATATTATCTCAAATTAGATCAAGTAAAAACAAGTTTAACTGTATTTGTTACGTTTGTTATAAAATAATGCGAGTCATGTAAGTTGTGTTAATGAGAAGTGGGATTATACGTACGATATACATTCTATGAAATACAGAACGATATACATACTTGGTAAATGATAGCTCATAACAGGGAGTATCCCTGATGATCATGTAAGTCGGGTTAATGGTAGTCGAGGTTGAATAGACAATTGCTTAATTGGTTTATTTTAAATGGTATCGGATGTGATAACACTAGTTTACAAAGATGATGCGTTTGAATTATTACTTCACTTTTTATACGTATCATTGATATAATTTGAGCGTTTGTTGAATGCATGCAATCAATGAAATGTAATTTGAACCGTGATTACACATGATGTTCACAAAAGTCATGTTAATTGTAATGATGCTTGATGGCTGAAAGGTAATGATGCTTGATTCTATACAATAATAAACCACACTCTATATTGTGATAACGAGAATGCGTGATCACACGTGATATTCATGCAAGTCATGTTAATGATTGAATAGTCTCGCATGTTCTAATACTTGCACTCAATAAGTTTCACATAAATAGTCTCGGACATGATAACACTTGCTTCAAATGATTTAAAATATAGTATAATCTCGGTGTCACCTTGCATGTATATGGGTCGTTAATACAATCAATTGACTAGAAAGATATCGTGATAGGTCGAGGTTACCTGAATTGTCTCGGACGATCATCAAATAACTTTGATTTCGATAATAGGAGTGTTGAAGATTCAGTTTACAAAAGTTGATGATACAAAAAAAAGAGATAGTTCTGTCGTATATGTTGAATATCTGAAGTCAAATTAAAAAAGAAAAAAAAAAACTTATGTTCATATACTCCGTAATATTACAGAAAAGGATGGTGTATGTTAACTTTGCAACTATATAGATTATTCTGCCGATGATTTTATAGATTCATATGTACTCAAAAGTATGATAGAAAAGATCTTTTTTGCCAACATGTGAAGGAACTTGTCAATGCCCACCTGACAAATATAACATTGCTCTTCTATCACACCAGAATACAAAGATGTATCAGAAGATTGAATATTATGTAATTCGAATATAATTTATTTTATGTTAATGTTTATTTCAAACCTTTACTATATCCAAAGTCGAATTTTTGAATGTTATTATAATTTTTTGAAGACCCATTTCTCTATGTTTATTTTCAATCCTTTACTGTTTACAAAACCTAAGGTATTGAATGTTACCTAATTTTTTCCAAGACCCATTGATTTAACAAAATTCAAGCCAAAGCCTCGTGCGTGCACGAGATCTAATATTAGTATCTTGTCAGAATATGTAGAACACTAGATAACATCACAAACACAAATAACCTTGTGGTTTGGTTCGTTCCAAGCAAGAGAGAAAGAAATAAATTCTAGAGAGAGAAAGTTAGAGAGAGAAAGAGCCAAAGAGGTGAAGCCTTAGAGAGAAAACCAAAAAAAGAAAAATAGAATTATGAGAAGGCTTACCCTCTCCAAGGATGGAGAGGGGTTTATATACATGGGTTTTGCCACTTGGGCGTGCCACTTGGGCTGCGGATCAGGTATACAGTGGGTAAAGACCCGTCCTTCTTCCGAGAACTAATCTAATTCTAAACTACGTATTACTAACTAATGTAACTACTACGAGCTAAACAATGCTTAATCATATCTGGGGTGACCGAATCTTTCTAATACCAAAATCGTATTCCTAACAATCTCCCCCTAAGAGAGGTCACCCTTTTATTCTTGATTCTTGAATTCTTGCATTGAGATCTTTGTAGATTCTTTTGTAGCTCGTAGTTGTTGATTCTTCATTGATAGTCGACTCAAGATGACTTCCTTGATGTATATGACGATCTATTGACTTTGTTCATCGCTCTTCATCCATATAATTAGCTTCAAGTCATCTTTGAGCGTATGTGTCTCTTCGTGATGTTGTGATAGTCTTTGTGATGTCATGCTTACACTTTTCTTGATCATGATCTTCTGCATCAGAGTTGAGGAAGCATAGTTGTAGCCAATTCTTTGATCATGATTCCTTGAGTTATGATGATGAAGTGTAAGCATGTGATGATGAATCTGCATCTTTTCAGCAATCGGCATCAATCGTCAACTTCTTTGTCTTTGGAGAGGTTACGCCTTTCCAACATGCTCATACATCTTTGTNACTAACTAATGTAACTACTACGAGCTAAACAATGCTTAATCATATCTGGGGTGACTGAATCTTTCTAATACCAAAATCGTATTCCTAACAATCTCCCCCTAAGAGAGGTCACCCTTTTGTTCTTGATTCTTGAATTCTTGCATTGAGATCTTTGTAGATTCTTTTGTAGCTCGTAGTTGTTGATTCTTCATTGATAGTCGACTCAAGATGACTTCCTTGATGTATATGATGATCTATTGACTTTGTTCATCGCTCTTCATCCATATAATTAGCTTCAAGTCATCTTTGAGCGTATGTGTCTCTTCGTGATGTTGTGATAGTCTTTGTGATGTCATGCTTACACTTTTCTTGATCATGATCTTCTGCATCAGAGTTGAGGAAGCATAGTTGTAGCCCATTCTTTGATCATGATTCCTTGAGTTATGATGATGAAGTGTAAGTATGTGATGATGAATCTGCATCTTTTCAGCAATCGGCATCAATCGTCAACTTCTTTGTCTTTGGAGAGGTTACGCCTTTCCAACATGCTCATACATCTTTATTGAGTAGATCTTCCCGGTTGAACAGTTCTGACGTCTCCTTTTAGATGTTGGTATGAGCATGTGGAACTTGAGTGATAGTGGTGATCACGGTAAGTATGGTATGTTGAGCTGCATAAAACTTTGTTAGTAATAAACATACCGGCACTTACAAGTTCGGACTTCAAGATTGTCAGCATCATAGTGTGAAGACTTTCTCTAATCCTTACCAAGGCCGTTCCTAATCGGATGCCCCCGAAAGGGCTTACACTGACATATCGAAGTACACCAACGATTAGGTGAGTCGCTGGAGATCACCCCACGACTGTAGACCTTTTGGAACACCACCGTACACACTAAGCGTAACCCACAAGTGATTACCGAAGTGACCTGCTGTCAGGGCTGTTTGATGTTGACCCTGGCAGGAGTTTCCACTCAATCATTGGGAAATACTTATGTATATTCCCTCATAAGTGTTCTTGGCAGATTGCTAAGATCTGCGTAGGACTCGAAATATTACAACTGGTGTCCTTAATGTTGAACCACCAGTGTATAAGTATCAAGTGTACCTATGAGATTTTTTGATGCATCTCTTGGCTCTAGACTCGATAAGTGCACATTGGTTATCCTATGCGGAGACTAGGGAGGGGTCTCCTGTTTCAATATCAACTCGCTCTAAGAGACAAGTCGATAGTTTACACCGGTTCCCCGTGAGGATGAAACAAGCTCTTTTGAGAGAACTTGAGTGGTTGGAAGGTTTATTGCAGTGCGTTACTGGGTCCATGACGTCTTAATCTTCAATACCGATGTTACCTTGGTAACAATCAGTAGCATATGAATTGAACCCGGTGTCTGCCCTAAGGTTGAATAATTTGAGGGCTATTTCTTTTCACCCTTTCTCATTTCATTTCTTTTTAATTCTTTAACCCCTTCAGTGCTTACCAAGACTTCATAACTAGAACCTTGTTTGGTTTGTTCCAGTCCTAGCTCAGTCTTAGTCGGCACTCTTCCCTTTCTCACTTTTCTCCTTTTTTGAATCATTTCTAAGGACTTCTAATCTATCTATTGGATTGTCCCTGGGAAGATCCCTCCGGTTCTGGTGGATCATGGGAACATATACCTAACCTTACCATCCTTATAACTCCGTGCTTTTAAAGTAAATTGGTCGGTCTTATGGTATCTTTCCACAATCATCACATAACCAAATTCATTGAAAATTCTCTCAAAGCGTTTATGATTAAGAAACACATTTTGTTAACACTTTGAGAGTTTTATCATTTTTCAAATGCTCCCCTCTTAACATGTGCTCATAGGAAGAAAGAA